>JAYMSY010000975.1:0-10072 GCA_036897685.1 Monsonia emarginata
GACGTCTTTTGTCCCGGCGGACGGACCTCTTGACCCTCCTCCTCCTCCGCCGCAGCAGCTTTCTGGCCAGAAACGAGGGTTCGCTTTCCCTGGAAGAGGTTTGTGGTTTTGTTCAATTGTGCTTGCTTTTTGACCCTTCACCTGAATAAGTGAGTGTTAATCTCGCAGCTCTTACTTCCAAGTGATTGCATGTTCAGATTACCTCTAACTTCGTTTTTTCTTGTGCCATGTGATGTTCCGAATAAAGTGATATTGTGATTGTCTTTTATGAGTTTAGCTGAACGCCTGTGTATATGGGCTGATGTGAGCATCTTTTCTTCTAGTTCCTAGGATTCTAGACACATGTAAGCTTATGCAAGCATGGACATGGTTCGTGTTCTATTTGAAGAGGGTTCAATGTTCATTTCACCTCGAGTATCACAATTTAAGGCACCATAAAATGTTCATTACCCACATTGAGGCAAGTTTGGGTGACATTTACAATGTCATGCCTTGCTGAAAAGAGCCATTCTTAAGTTGTTTGATAAAGATTGCAGCTGTCATGTTTAACTTGTGAGGTTTGGGATTTGAAGTCATTAGGAAACATTAGTATGACAGTCTCTAAGTCTCAATGGCCATGTGAAGGTAGTTATCTTGAAGGCTTTAGATTTATGTATACAGTTCCCTAGTGGCTTCTTGGAGGTTTTGAGGTATTTTCTGTTGCAAGGAACTCTCTTGAAAAAGGTGTAGCATGGCTGTCATCAGCTCGTGTTGTGAGATGTTTGGTCAAGGTCTATAACAAGTGAAACTCTCATTTCCTCTACCTACAATTAGGTATATCCTATGTTAAGTCCATTTAGTTATACTGTGAGGGAGGTTTGTGGTCAGATATTTAATTATGTTCTGTATTCTGTTGCCCCTTGAGTAGTGTGCCATGCCTAATGTATTTTTTCTTAATGCATACATGTTTACACATCGCAATTTTCATCAAGGGTCAGTAAAGGACTTATGAATGTTCTCTGCAAGTTGCTATAACACATCAATGTTTAGAGTTCGTAACCTACATGTGTTTATCCTAATCCCACCTGGAGTTAGTACTACCTAGCATGGTGCTTATTTTGATATTCATTGTGGTATTTACTAACTTCTACCTGTATCTATTCTCATATCATTAAGGGATTCCCCTGATGGACAATAGTCTCCAAATCTAAGATGATTACTGTTAGGGACCATAATGTTTTGGGATAATGTTAATTTTTAATCTAAAACATTCATGATTGCAAAGATGATTACTGCTTGTGTGTATGTACTTCTATAAGTCTTAAATAACTGTGTGCCATGGTAGCATAAAAATATGGCTGTTTATTGATATTAGTTGCTAGCAGTTCTCGTATGGTATTTACTTAATGAAAGGAAATCTCTTTTGAAAATTTCATTTGAACCTGTGTTAACTTTATTGTTATGTAACTTGATTTTATATATCACAAGATGTCCATATCTAATATACTGTATTGCGATTAATTCCTGTGACAGTACTGATAAAATTTTCATTTATAATTTTCCAGATAATCTTGATGGTGGCAGTTTTGCCAAACTTTTTGTTGGATCTGTTCCCAGGACAGCCACTGAAGAAGAGGTGAGTGTGCTATATTATGCTATTAGCATGCTCTGCAAAAGAATTGTACTGTTGAAGCATTTACTCGATTAACTCTAGTAATATGCTCAATCCATTCCAAATTGAATGTTACTATTTCTATTTCAGGCTGTCCTAAAATAATACTCACTCTTTCCACTTTTTGCTTTTCTCCCAATACAATACTTTGCCTACCTGAATTGCTGTTGACCTTTAACCTTATTACTAAAAGTATAAAATGAGAGCATGCTTTTAAGTTGAGGCAAATTTAGAAAAAAAAAAGAGATTAAAGGTGCAGCATATTTCTTAAACTGTCGGTTCTTAGAATTTACAATCTGTGAATTAGCTTCTGTTCTCTTGATGCATTCATGGTCATGCTCTAAGCTTGGCTATGGGAATGATGTTTACATGCCTCCCTCACATATTCTTTCCTTGCTTGAGACATTGAAGGCTATTTGATGCATTATCAGTCACTAGATGTTCTTCTATTTAGTTTTTCCTATTTCTATGCTTATTTATTCTTATGATACTGCAAAAGCTTATTTTCTGGCATAAAAAAGATGTTAACTTTTGCAAGTATTCTTGTATTATATTTTTGTTTCTCCAAACTTATTTCAGTATTCTTGTATTACATCTGTGTTTCTCTATTCTTATGTCAGGTTCGCCCTCCGTTTGAGGAACATGGAAATGTGATAGAGGTTGCTCTGATCAAAGATAAGAGAACAGGACAACAACAAGGTATCCTAAGTGCCATTTTCTTTAAAATAATTGTTATCTATGCCTATCTCTTTTCAGGTCCTCTGAGGGTTGATGGGGCAAGAGTAAGCTCATCTTTCGTCTCAGTTTGTTTTTGCAACAAGTTTCGGGCTTGTTGGTTTTGGTTACAACCTTTTCTTTAATGTCCGTCCTTCCAAACAAGAAGAAGGCAAGACATGTAAACCAACTAAAACCAGTTTATGTACTTGTGAGACAAAAAGGTCCTGCTCTTGTATTAATGGTTGGCTGCAGCATCAGGGGCACTACCCAACAATTCGTTTGTAATGGGAGTGTCTATTACCATACTGTAGCCCTTTTTCATGTCAAGAATGGAATTGTTGTACAGAAATGGACACAAATTTTTTTGGACATGGGTTTGAATGTTTGCAATGAAATTTGGATAGTTTTTGTAGTTTCTTTTCCTTATCTTGGTGATGAATGGCTTGGGATGAAGCTATACCATTTCCAAATTGAATTAAATGTGATGGGTCTTTAGTTAGATGATACATGATGAATGCTGATTGGATTAGATGAGTTGTATATGTTTCAGAATAGCAGTTGTTGTGGATGGGCATGTTTGAATGGTGATCGTGTTGTTGTCTTTTGATTTGTCAAGCCAGTTGGTTCAGTAACTTATCCTTTAAGTTGCCCTTTTTTCTTTTCGCGATCTGATTCCAGGATAAGTGCAATAGAAGGTCATGGCTTCTCTTATGTCTGAGCATGTGGTGTATGTCATATTGTAAGAGTGTTGAACATGCAATCAGTTGTATGTTTAATTATGCAAGTAATCAGTTGGAAACGTGGTACACGTTATGTCTTTGGTGTGTGATGATACTAAGTGTTTCAGTTTGTTTCATTTATGATCCTCCTTTTTGGATGTGTGCTGTTTCAACTGTATTCTGTAGATATGGTGCAACTACTGATATGTCTAGATAATCTGAGTGACTGTATTTGTGGGCTGCTTCCAGTATCTGTAAATCTTTGTGCTTGAAAGTTAGAGTTTAGTGGGCTTATTGAGGCCCACAAATACGAATATTGATTTTGATTTGTTGTGTTTTCCTAATTATACTTTTGTGCTTATTGCTGATGAGTTATACGTTTTAATAATTTATTGTTTGGTTGAAGTACTGAGGCTTACTTGTATGAACATGGTCCTCTGTTGTTTGTGGTTTCCTTTACTTCAGTTTTTCTTGTTATTTTTGCTCCTGTGAGGATGAATGCAGATTTATAGATTGAGCTGTGTGAACCTTTCATTCTCAGTTGCTTGTCATAGTTCCTCTCAATCCCTTGTGTTGGAAATTGGAGAGTTGTTCATTTCAAGGTTTTACTTTTGCTTGGCAGGTTGATATATGTTGTACTTCATTGTAATGATATCTTGTGGTTGCGTGAAACATACATGGTTACAAGTTCTTATGTACTTTCGATTTTTATGAACACCACATATTGATTCTGCAATGTGAACTATGGGTTCTCTCAGATTCTCACCTAATGGAGGTTTCTCTTTCGCTTATTTTCTTAATATTGCTAAGCTGCTTGAGTAATTATGCATGTATAAGTCATGTGTTATTATACTGTAGGCGAGTTCTATAATTGTCAGTAGCATTTACTTTGCTCTACTTGTTTGTAGGGATAGTCGTGATATTTTTACTAATTGATGGTTAGCATTTATATATCTCTCTTCCACTATTTTGCTATGGGGGAGAGACCTTGAATTGTTTTTGATTCGCCTATTGATTGTGTAGACACACCCCATGTGTCATGTTGGAATGAAGGAACATTGTTGGACAAAATGAGTGCATTTGTTTTTTCTTGAAAGAAAAGAAAAGGAAAGTTGATCTTCGATTAGTGAAGAAGTCATGATCTTGACATCTGGCATTTGTGGTGAATGTTTCCAACTTGAGTCCTTCATTGATTGATATTTGACTAATCTTCTGGAGGCTGTATCATTTAGGGGTCATATGTTTAGAATGAGTGATAAGATGCTTGATCTTATTACACATTTTATTTTTTCTGTTTTATTAAGTGCTGAAATTAGCCCATGAGAATAAGTTATAACTCATTCCATTTTATACTGAATTTGAATCATGAATTTTCAATAAGTTGCATCTGGTTTAAAAAGTGAAAATTTCATCACTTTTTAAATAAGTTATTAAGATTAAAATAAGTTGTGAAATAAGAGGTATAAACAAACACTACTTATTTTTATCAGCCTGTTCTTAAACATGTATAAGAGGTAATAAGAGCTAAACAAATGAGGCCTTAGTTGATGACTTGTTTACCTGTTTACTTCTATGGAAGATGCAATGCATGAATTTTATTTTCCTATTATTTGTTTAGCGATGATTTTCCCTTTGTATTACTGTATTCAGCATTTTGTTGTTTCAATCCCTAAATTTTCTCGTTTGAGCTGAGCTATTAGTGCATTGTTCATTTTATCTTTGTTACAGATCAATTCTACTCTCCTTTTACTATGTGGATATGGGTTATTTTCTCCTTTGGCAGATCTGTCACGAAGAAATATAGTTTACGTTGAGTTAAAAGATTTAACTTAGTTTGTAATTTCTTTTCGTACACACTTGTTAATTTGAGCATGCATTTGCTTATCTGTTGCTACTTGGGCCTTGCTCATGGAGCAAAGCATGTAGTTGGTGTTTGAGTAAGAAGTGCCGGGCAGTTGGTTGGGGAAATCTTATTAGTAGCTTGCATCAATATAGTTTCTGACTTTGTTTGATGATGTTCTTTGTTTTGAAAATCACCTTATTTCTAGTCAGGAAGTTAGATGTTACAAATGATACATGTAGATAGACTTGCTAGCTATTAGCATTATATACTATTTTGATGTTCAGATATCCACCGGCCTAGTTTTGTGCCTCTTTTGTTTACAAGCTTGTGTACCAAAAGAGAGCAGACTCATGGATGTTATTTGGCAATTCGATAAAATGTTCTAATTCCTCATACTCTCTTTATTGGTGTGGTTAGGTCTATATGCAATTGTTTCTGAATAATTATTTTTTTATTTGTTAGTGCGGTATGTTATCCATTTGCTCATCCAAGTGTAGTTGATAGGTCTAAGAGGGAGTCAAACCATTGTTTCATGATAAATTCTTTAATTTGAAAATGATCTGTACTTGGATGTGTTGCTGTTTGGGATGAATTTGGGTCTTTGCTTGTGTGCAGTTTGATACTATGAGTATGCATTTTGATAGTTTTCTGATTGTAGCTTCTAGCATAAAGCGTGGATGTAATATGAATGTCATTACCTTTTTCTGCTTTGATTCTTTTTCTTACGTGGACTGTCATCGTTCTCCTTATGCTGGTAAACTATCTTATTTATGTTGACTCTAATGTTCTGTTGGTTGTATTCCATCAGAGCTAGCTTGCAGGTCAGATTTGATGTTCCTAGTTTTGTTCGTAGTAATTGATATTATTTTAAGGATGATGGTTATCCTTTACCTTCCCTCTGACATTGACCTTTTCTATGGCATCATACAATTTTGGCCTGCAATCTTAATCTGTCAAATATGTCATTGAAGTGATTTACATTGTATGATGTTGATGTACTTTGGTCGAGGTACATCATTCATTTCTCATTCTTATGACAGCTTTCACTCCTTGTTTGTAAATTTTAAAATTTTACAGTGTGAATCTGTTGGTTACAACTGCCTGAGCATCCATTTTCTTCATGACTAATTTTGTTATTTATGAGAATTACCGCGCTCTGATGCACCTGGTTATCTACTTATGTTTGGATTTCTGTGTCCTCGTAGAGTCTCTCGTTTGAATAATAATACACATTGCATAAGATGGTATTATCTTGTCTGCTCTCACTTTGTAGTGATATAGTCAATCTATTGAATATTAAAGCTCTTCTCACTTCATATTTGATATTTCATTCTATTGCTTGTAAGTCATCATTGTGGACTGAAGTTTTCCTTCAGTTACATTGTACCCAGTGATTTTCCTGTTCCCTTTTAATCTTCCTTCTGTTTCTGCTATCTCTATGAAACATTTCTTCTATACAAACTATATTGTCATTTACCTTTGTCTTTAGCTGCATATACACAGAACTGCAAGAAAGCTAGAAGTAACCTAATGAGCGTAGGATAATACTCTTCACACATGCAGGTTGTTGTTTTATAAAATATGCAACATCAGAAGAAGCTGACAGGGCCATCAGAGCTTTGCACAATCAAATTACTCTTCCTGGGGTAAGTTTTTGCCTGCTGTTGATTTCATTTATTATTCTTGAAGTAGCTTACATGTTTGTGTGGTGTCTAGGGGACGGGTCCTATCCAGGTCAGATATGCCGATGGAGAACGGGAACGCCTGGGTAATTATCCATGAGTTTTATTACTCTGATATTCTATCATGTTTAGATCTGTAGAACATTGTACTCAGAACTACTCGTTTCCAAAAATAATCTGGTTTTCCTAAAAACATGCATGCCCCTTGGCCTGGGTGTTATTGATGAAAAGGAGAAGTGCTCTGTTGGTGGTTTGTGATAAAAGGACCTAACTAAAAGCTATAGGACAAATTAAACATATCAACCATATGCCCTACTATGCTGCATGATGCGGAGTGTTGGGCTTCAGTTTGACCCTTAAATCTTCCTTCCCCTAAACATCATAGTGTGTCCTTAATGACATACCATCTGTTTCTGATTGCAATCCCTTCTTTTCAGGTGCGGTGGAGTATAAGTTGTTTGTGGGCTCATTGAACAAGCATGCTTCAGAAAAAGAAGTGGAGGAAGTATGGTGTCCACGTTCCTGGTTTAATTTTAGATTTAAATCAATCATCATGTTCCTAGTTTGATTTTAGATTTAAATCAATCAGCATTTCCTTCCATTGTACTCCAAGCACAATTTTCTGGGCATGCAAGATCGTTTTGTTAATTTGTCACTGGTTTCAATCCTCATAGGCCATAGCTCTGTTGACAAATGCCTATAATATGATCTGTCTATCTTCTACTATTAGTAGCCAGTTATTTGTTTATGACATTTCCCCAATTTTTTTAGAACTTGTTTAGATTTTTCCATTATCACCTCCTAGCCGGTTTACTTTATCTGTTGTATTTTCATTTACTTATCATGTATCACTTATAGAAGCTGCCATGTTCCAACGCTGATAAACTCTGCCAGTTATTTTTACATGACATTTCTCCAATTTTTTTGGAACTTGTTAAGATTTTTCTGTTTTCACCTCCTAGCCAATTTACTATATCTGTAGTATTTTCATTTACTTATTATGTTTCACTCATAGAAGCTGTCATGTTCCAACGCTGATAAACTTTGCTCCTTCGCAGATCTTTTCACCATATGGTCGAGTTGAAGATGTCTACCTCATGCGTGATGAACTGAAGCAGAGTCGTGGTTAGTTCTACAGTGCTATCTAATTTTGCAAATGCTTATAAAATTTATGGCATTTGAGAGCTCTATATGTGCCACCCAATGTTTGTGTTCGATATAAGTCGGCAATTGAAAACAGATATCATTCAATTGTTTTTTTTTTCTCTCCCCTAAATATCTCATCTAGTTTGCTTACAAGCCTGGGTATATTCTTTCAGTAGATATAAATACAGCTGATGCTATTTTGTTTTGATTTGCAATGAAGGATGCGGGTTTGTTAAATATTCTCACAAAGACATGGCCTTGGCAGCTATCAATGCTCTAAATGGAATCTATATGATGAGTGTGAGCGCACTATATTCTACTGGCATTGTTTTGTTTCTGTAGTTATTTTGTGAACCATCTGTTTACTCTTTGTAAAAAATATAATTTCAGGGTTGTGACCAACCATTAACTGTTCGGTTTGCTGATCCCAAGAGGCCTAGGGCTGGAGAATCAAGGTTTGTTTTGATATTATCTTCATTTCCTTGCATGTAAATTTGAAGCTATACTCTCTTCTGCAAGCAAATTTGAGATTACGTACCAAATATTGCTTTTCATCATGCTTTTCATTTTGGTAAGAGGTTGAGATGGTGTGAGTAGGAATGAAATATGTTCCTCTAGATGTATCTCAGGTTTGGTACTACTGACCATTGGCATTCCCAAGTTCATTCTCTTAGTGCTTACATGTTTTTTTTGTTACAGGGGTGGCCCTGCATTTGGAGGGCCAGGCTTTGGCCCTCAATTTCAAGCTCCAGGAATTAGGTATCATTTCTCCCCGTATTCTGTTTCAATCAGGATTTATTCTGTCAAATTATTCGTCTTTGTGAATTTATATATCACTCATGGCAGACCAGCACCCAACTTTGGAGACCCTTTGGCTGATAGAATTCATCCTAATCCCTGGCCTCCAATGAGTCCACAGAATATGGGGCAGCCCCCTAAGCCTGGAATTCGTGGGTTTGGGAATCAATTGCTTCCCAGGTCTGGGGACATGACAATGTCAGCAAATCCGGTAAGAACACATTCTGTAACAGATAACTACGCTGTAGATTGTTTCTATCATCAGCTCTCTGTTACACATTCTGCCAGTGCCAACAATGTTATAGTTAATGTTACCATCCTTGGTGCAGGTTCTTGAAAAAATCCTACTTTTTTTATGAGGCCACATACTATCTAGTAATTTTTGCACTTATTAGAAAGTTACCCTATTTAATCTTTAAATAAGTGAACTAGACATAATGTATTCAAGGTTCAATTTTTATTCACTGATGGGTTTAAGTTGGAAACTTGAAATGGTAGGTCCTGTTCCAATGTGCTCCATGCATGTCTTTTATCTTGCGAATGCAGAAGTTCCTTTTCTAGAGCCATTTTATTTCTTGTTTTTAGTGCAAAGTTCAATATATTATTATGCTTCATTCCAGGGTGGTGCACTAGGAAGCACTTCAGGTGGCTCTCTACCAGGATATGGAGTTCCATCTGCTGCATCGCAACAGGTATTTGAGATTAACTTTTGAAGCTTTCATTTTTTATCTGTTCCCTAATTAAATCTTTACTTTTTAAATTGAATTTCACAGAGTTTTAATCAGCCATTGCCTCAAGTCCCTGCCGTTGGCCATCAAATATCACCAGTGCAGAAGCCTCTCCAATCACCTCAGCACTTGCCATCTTCGTTTCAGCTAAATCCATCATCTTATTCACAAACCCAAACTTCCAATACATCATTACACCAGCTTGGTCAGCTAAACCATCCTCATTCTGCTAGTGAAGCACCCTTTAGTCAGCCATTACCATCACAACAGGTTAGTGGCTTGGGTGGACCGTTATCTCTTTCTCAGACCCATATCCCACAGAATGTCTCATCTTCTGCTGTGATGCCTACCCTTTTGAATAACAATTTACAATCACATGTGGTGTCATCTTCTTCGACAAATCAACATCAGCTGGCTGCGCCTAAGCAGCAGCAACTTCCTCCCCCTTTTCAGCAACCGCCTTCTCAGTTAGCTCAGATGCTGTCACAGCAGACACAAACATTGCAAGCCAGCTTTCAGTCATCTCAGCAGGCATTTTCGCAGATTCAACAACAACTGCAGCTCATGCAGCCATCAAATCAAGGTTTACCCTCACATCATGGTACCCAGGGTAATAAACAGCAGGTATTTCTCAATAACCGTCTCAAGTATCATAATGGGCAAAATTGATTGTTTTATTTGGAACATTTTCTAAGCATGGCCCATGAGGTTTATTAAGTTGAAGAATAATTCTTAGTGGCAAGCCACAGCCAGGGGCTGCCGCAGGGGCGGGGGGCGGCACCTGGGGG
>JAYMSY010000976.1:0-10071 GCA_036897685.1 Monsonia emarginata
TTAAATGATTTGAATAAAGCTGAAGAATCTTTGTAAGCTAAGCATTATTCATTAATGCTGATTTTTTTTTTGTAACTCGTATTTTCAATTTCGTCCCACTAAATTTATTAATTTATCTCTAATAGCTTGAAACTTATATTATTATCAACATCGATAGAATTTTCTGACTGTCCCTTACGATTAATATAGTGTAGGTTTTCACAAGTCATGATTGCCAACTTCATTGTTGTATTAGACATGGTTAAGCTCTGAAGATGAACTGAAAACGCCCCTGCGCAAGGCTAACAATCCACCTATACTCAATCATATCATAGAAGACCTGCATATTCCTGCCCTCACAAAGCTGAAAGTAGCTACATCAGTTATGTACAGATTCAAGTCTCCTTTCTTCGATTCCCTGAAATTGCCGCCGCCGCCCACCGCCACCAAGTCATTCAACGCCACCATCAACCACCTATCCTCACAGGGTGCTCACTGGGAAGTGCTTCTCACCTACTCCTCCATGCTCAAACACAACACCCCTCCCGATGCCTTCACGTTCCCTCCTCTGCTCAAAGCTTGTTCTTCTCTTCGCTTAATTTCCCAAGCTCACTGCTTTCACCGCCTCACTGTCATTCATGGCTACTCTTCCCACCCTTTTGTCGCTTCCTCTTTGATCACTATGTATGCGAAACTCGGCTACTCAAGTAATGCACGCAAAGTGTTCGACCTTATGCCCGAAAGAAACGTTTTTTCTTGGACTGCTCTTATAGGTTGCTATTCGCGTGCAGGTGATGTTGCTTCTGCTGTGTGCATGTATAACCAAATGGGGCGCCAAGGAATTCGACCCACTTCGGTTACCTTGTTGGGGGTGCTGTCTGGAGTTTCAGAGCTTGCCCATGTTCAGTGCTTGCATGCTTGTGTGGTATTGTATGGGTTTGAGTTTGATATGAGTTTGGTTAATTCTCTCTTGAATGTGTATGGTAGGCATGGGAGAGTGGAGGACGCGAGGTGCTTGTTTGAATCAATGGATAGAAGAGACATAATTTCATGGAACTCTTTGGTTTCTGGTTATGCCCAAATTGGGAATCTTAGACAAATATTCCTTCTTTTGAACAGAATGGTGATTGAAGGTGTGGAGCCCGACCTGAAAACATATGGGTCTGTGGTTTCTGCAACTGCAACAATAGGTAAACTTAAATTGGGTAAGCTGGTCCATCAGTTGATTTTAAGGGCTGGACTCGTATTTGATAGACAGATTGAAACATCGCTCGTGGCAATGTACTTGAAATGTGGGGATATCAATTCTGCATTTAGAATTTTCAGGCAAACTCAAGAAAAGGATGTAGTTATTTGGACAGCAATGATTTCAGGGCTTGTACAGAATGATTGCGCAGACAAGGCCCTTGTGGTCTTTCGTTGCATGCTGGAATCAGGTTCGATGCCCTCTACAAAAACCATAGCTAGTGTGCTTGCAGCTTGTGCAGAAATTGGTTCCTTTGATCTGGGGACCTCTATTCATGGATACATTGTGAGGCAAGGGTTGGAATTGGGCATTCCGGCCCAAAACTCTCTGGTCACTATGTATGCAAAATGTGGTCATCTGGAACAAAGTCACACAGTATTTGATATGATGGAATACAAGGATTTGGTTTCTTGGAATGCTATAGTTGCTGCGTATTCTCAAAATGGTCATTTATCCAAAGCCTTCTTTCTCTTCAGTAAAATGAGAGCAAGCCTTCAAGTACCTGATTCAGTAACTCTTGTGTCCCTTCTCCAAGCTTGTGCTTCCACTGGAGCACTCCGTCAAGGAAAGTGTATCCACAACTTCATAATTAGAAGTTGCCATGGACCGTGCATCTTGGTTGATACAGCTCTTGTTGACATGTACGCTAAATGTGGAGATTTAGATTCTGTCCAAAAGTGTTTTGATGGGATGTTACAGCAGGATCTGATCTCATGGAGCACAATTATTGCGGCATATGGTACTCATGGCAAGGGAGACATTGCCTTGAGTATGTATTCAAAGTTTTTGCTCTCTGGTGTTGAACCAAATCATGTCATTTTTCTCTCAGTGCTCTCTGCCTGTAGTCATAACGGGCTTGTTGAGCAGGGTTTGAGCATATTTCAGTCTATGACAGAAACATTTGGTATGGAACCAAAGCTCGGGCATCGTTCTTGCATTGTTGATCTCTTGAGTCGAGCTGGAAGGGTGGAAGAAGCATATAACTTTTACAAGACTATGTTCCCAGAACCATCTATTGATACTTTAGGCATACTACTTGATGCTTGTCGAGCAAATGGTAATGCGGAACTTGGCGACATAATTGCCAGAGATGTTATCATGTTGAACCCTGTGAATGCTGGAAACTTTGTGCAGCTTGCTAAAAGCTATGCTGCGATGAATAGGTGGGATGGTGTGGGCGAGGCATGGATGAAAATGAATTCTCTTGGACTGAAAAAACTCCCTGGTTGGAGTTTCATTGAAGTCCACGGAATCATTACAACATTTTTTAAGAATCACAGTTCACATCCTCAGTTTGATGAAATAATGCTGGCATCAAGAACTTTAAGCTGGGAGATGACAAAGATGAGTGTTGATAGAAACAACCAAATTAGTGATATACCCTAAAGGTTCGAAAGTGGAATCTGTGTGGTAGAAGTTACCCTGCTCTTACTGAATGGGATTATAAAGAAGCGTTGTTGAGCAAACTATTGTTAGTATGGGATGATATATCTTCTTTGAGACGCACTGCCTACTCTATTCTGTGTTTAGGAGACTAATTTTGGTTGACTGTAGCAGGGGATACATGCTTCAGATGATGAGGAAGAGGAGAGCTCCTCATTGCCCCAGTTTCATTAATGTAAACAGAAAATTTCTGTTACCAGCGGTTACAAATATTAGCTGGCTATGGTGGTCAGTAGGCTATTTTTTTTAAACCTCCCGTTTGGGGGAGGAGGTAGTTCTCTCATTCTTCAGTTCCATCTAAGTGACTCATTTAGGATTTGAACCCATAAGAAAACAGAGTCTCGTTGACCACTAGGCCAAACCCAAGTGAGTGTAACTAGTTATATGTTGTCGGTTACTCTGATTTTCTTGTAATGGAGAGTTTGAGTGGTGTTGTTGGGAGATGGAAGAGAACCAACCATTCACGCATGTATGTATATACAAATTACCTTCATATGATAAATTCAAGTGGACAAATCTTGTGGTCTAACTTATTATCATGCATGTAGTTGGCAAGTAGCTGAGTTTCTTTTCTCTTGGTAATAAAAAGTGGTAAATATTCGCATAAATTGCGGTAGTAGCAATTGGCAGGGTGTGTAAGGAGAGAGAGAGAGAGAGAGGGCACATGGCTTTGTATGAAGCACATTTCTGTAAGTGGCTACTATTTCATTCATTATCTGCATATGAATATTTTCCCCAGTGAATGTACAAATGCTGAACCTACAATGTTTCAATTTATGGTTGAAACCTGCTCTGCGTATACAATCTCTATAACTAGATACTATTATGGGGGCCTGAAACTTGATGTCGCCAGCAAAGCGTGTCAGTGTGATGTCAGAATCAGATGAGGAGCACAGTCATTGCTGCTGTGCCTCAAACAAACCTCTGGAATCGGAGGGGCCAACCACTCCCTCACTCAACAGTCGCATCCCGGCACCCTGTGAGAACTTCCTTGCGAATAAGAAACATGGAACAAGAGTAAAATTGGAGCGGCACCACTCTGTACGGTATTCCGTCTCGTAGTATACATGGTCAATATCCTGTTCCAATCACATCACAAACTTAATCTCTACAAAAAACTATAGTTTGCTAATGTCATCCAAGTTTTCAGCTAAAAAGAAATGCTTTGCCCATACAATATGCCTATGACCAAAAACAAAAGTAGCACAAGACGCTAGAATTATGAAGCAAGCTCCAAAATGAATGTCATATTTGACATTTAATAAGTGTGATGGATAATGGAATAATGTCTTTTGACTTTTCTTACAAGCCATCACATTTTCCCAGGTGCAAACCCACTTGATTGGTAGCACCAGTACCTGTTGGTACATACCAACAACTTGAAAGTCCCTTCTTCCTAACCCAAGTAAACTAAACATATGAATGTGAGTGTTTTGGATAGCTGATTAATCTAACCAATGGAATTCCACTCATGCAAATATGCCTATGAATCAAATCAAGTGCAACTATAAATGGATGGTTTGTTTGAAACTTGATCCAGCTATAACCTAAATCCTTAATGGCACCAAGATGAGCATTTTGCACCAAAATTGAAAATACTTGAGAAAATCAGGGGAGAGGGGCACTAGGGGAATCACAGGAGTACTAGGAGATACACAACAGCCAAAGCAGTAAGATTAATACAGTAAACTCTTAACCTATCTGCAAAAAGAACAAAATTATATAGGAAATCTCATAAGAAACCTATTAATATAGTTTTTTTTGTTCTTGTTGAAAGAACCTATTAATACAGTTAATCTAGATGAAAGGTAAAACATATTATCACGAGGCACCATTAAACATCAAGTATCAGGGGAAATGATGCATAACACTTACCTTTATCTCTTTGATTCGTTGTGGGCTAGCACTTGCATTGTTGAATGTGATTGGGTGCCAACCTTTATTTTCCATTTTTGTTGCAGACAGGTTCCACAAAGTATAGGTTAATGTTCTTCGCTCAAGTTCACCTTCAAGCTCATTCATCTAAGGGAAACATAAGAGACAAGAAACAAATCATGCTTATCAATTACAATTACTGGTTTTAGTGACATCTGCACCAATACAGTTTGAATCAAAATGAAGAAAAGATAACAATCACATGATATCTAGTCCCTTACCGCTAGCAATGTTGGTAGATAATGTTCATCTGGGATACAATTATGCTGCTTTTGAAGTTTCTGCATTAGGTATTAGGAGAAACACACCAGACTATCATTTACTTTAACGAAAATAACACTGAATCATAATATCTAAAAATAGGGAACTGAACTGTCAGGAGAATTAGAATATAGATTGAACAACCACCAACAAGACAGTCCTACTAAATGACATGTAAGTAAAGAAGCCGAAACTAGTTGAAGAACAAATGAGGGGATAGAGATGCACCACCAAGCTATACGAGTGCATAGGATAAATATAATATAGGAAAACCGAGCATGAATAGACAGGAAATTTCCTCCCAAGTACAAGGTGGCACCATATTTTATCCCACATCTACAAACGAGGGCTTAGGGTATAACCTACTTCAATGGAATGCTTGCCCTTAGATAAACTACATTGATGAGAAATTTCCCTGCTTTCTATGCAGTTATGTGCACATTAGAGCACCCATTTATGTATTGTACTGGTTCTCCTAGCTTCTCGTAGAATAGGTCACCAACAGATAGCGAGAACTAGTTTTCATGTTTACATTTAATTAGCCAATAGCTATACTTGTATAATAAATCACAAATGAAAGAATCATCATAAGTAAGCATTGTAAGAAGCTTGATTTTGTCGAACATAATCAATATAAATAGTTTTTGCGAGCCTACAGCCAGCCCTTCATGTCCATTTCACCAGTAATGGACTTATTTAATTTGTTAAAGTTTAAATTACCACTGCCTCTATATTATATATTATTTTGATGGGACAATAACCAACCGATAGCTCTAAGTCTATCATTAGGAAGGCTAACTCTGTCAGGTTACTAGCTTGTTCATCATTAAGGAGATTCACATTTGCAATGCATTTTTATCGGATGGCCCTGAGGGGACATTTGTAATGCATTTTAACCTGTGGAATTGTAAATTTACCAACTTTGTTTACATGGTACTGTTAACAAAAGGTACTATCTTTTAACATCACGAATTCCACTCTCTGGGAGACTGTGATGCTTGTTAGTTGAGTCAAAATTAACCAAAGTTAACTCTTCATATGTGGGCAATGACTGGGGAGAATATTTGCTGGGATACAGGCCAACATATGAAAAATATGGGTCAGTTAAATAAGGGGAGAACTGCAGTGTTGAGAAATAGATATTTTCAACAGAAAAGCTATCAAGCAAATATCAGAGTAAGACTCACAAGATTGAGGTTACAGATACAGAATTGCATAGTTGAGAAGGAAATCACAAATTTTCTGAAATCCAAATTGACAAATATAGTGTTGAAATTATAGTTACAAGAAACCATCATTAAAAATGTATGCCCTTTCTATCAACAATGTAAACCCTGTAATTTATTTTTAAAGTAAACTAACTTCAGCCGCTGCCACAACCAAAGAACGAAAATTCCTAATACTAATAATAAGCTTGCACAGGAGCACTGATAACTACTGCGAATTAATATAGTTTGAAATATATAAAATTGAGAAAAATATAGCAAATCTTTGAGTGAGAGAAGAATTATACTTTTTGTTTTGCCCATAACATCTATATGGCTATGCACACAATTAGGGTTTTAGTTGAGTGAGACGATTTTATAAATAACCAACCCTGATTTTTTATTTTTCTTTTTGTTAAATTGATTAAAACAATTTTTTCTATTTTTATTTGTTAGGAAAACTGTGAGAAAATTTTTATTTTTTTATTATTTTTCCTTCATTCCGATTTATTAGAAAGTGGAGTATTACGGAAATTTTTATTTTTAATTTTTATTCTTTCCTTTTCATCAAAGAAAAATTTTATTTTGTTATTTCTTTTTTCGTCTTTCCTTATATATTTGCTAATAAAGTAAGAAAATTTCTAAGAAGATTCTTTAATTTTTAGTAAATATATATAAAATAAATAATGGGATTGCTGAGGTGACGCTCTAATATTCATTATAAATCTCCTTTCAGGTTCTCTTTTTATAATATGTATAGATTTGGTCAAATTGTTCCAACATAGTCTAATTTGTAAAACAATTAACACTAAATTGAAAAAAAAATGCAAAAAAAGCATAGAACACGTTAGAGTAAAATATGAGTTCATATTTATATCGGAACAAAATGTATGAACTGAAAAGTAAATTGAATGCTTTCCAAAAAAAATTTGAATTTTGAACGTTACTTTAGAAATAATTTTGACCATCCATATAAAAATTTATAGATCCGCCACTGACTGTACTATTCTTATTCTCACACCAAATAATATACCCATTATAGTTTCTCAGATAGGCATTGATTATAATCATGAATTCATGTATCTAAATGCTATATGTTACTAGATATGGGATTATATTATATTTTCACAACAAATACTCATATTGGCACATGTTGGTGGTGACCCATGTAGCACAGTCTCAACTTTCAATAGAGCACGCACGAATTGCCCCGTAATTTTGTATATTTGGTTGGTTATCAGTTTTGTGACCAACTGTTTCTTGCTTTCACTCCATTGTCATATTCATTGTTTGGTTGGTGATGCCATATTTTTAATTTTTGAGCAACATGTGTTAATGAAGAAATGCAAGAAAAGAGTAAACATGTGTGGTTAGTTGGAGACTTAAGCAACGTAGATGGTTAATTTTATGCACTAAAAGATCTCCTATGATTTTGGGCAACTACATGGTTATATAATTCAATATTTTATTCCATCCGTTCCAAAATAAATGTCACATTTATAAAAATAGATGTTCCAAAATAAGTGTCTCGTTTTTATTTTAGGTAGTAAGTTTAGCATAAATGATCAATTGTATCCCTTAATTAATGAGTTAAATTGGAAGGATGGTGGTACATGAGCGGTAAAAGATTGAAAGTCAAGAACAAATGTGAGAATCCTTAATTTTTGCAAATAGTTAAATGAGACCGTTATTTGGGAACGGAATGAGTAATAAAATTTAAAGACAACAGGACAGCCTTAGCCTTAGCCTTTGCCTATAAGAACAAAGTGGAGGCACATAGTGAGGAGGATCAGAGCAGCTCATCACAACACAATCCGCCAGAAACAATAATGGTTTTGAAGGTTCGGTTTCTTCTTCTTCTTCTACTCTCTTTCTAGCTGAATTATTCTTACTGTTTCTTTGGGTAATTCTCTGTAGCCAAACTTGAACTCAAAAACTCACTTAAAAAGAAGCAAGTTCTTGATAGCCTGAACCAACATATATATATATGTCGGTTCAAGTTTATCAGATTCATGAATGTTTATGCTCTGTGCTATATTTTAAATTCTTGTTGCATTTTGATTCTGTAAGAAAATTGCAAGACATGATTTTACTCTCTGTCTTGGGTCTTATTTCCAGTTCCTTTTGGTTCTTATTCATAAATGGTGAGGCTACAAATGATCGGTCTCTCTCATCTGTCAGCTTGAGCTTTTAAGTTAGTTGGTCTCCAAACAATAACTAATATCTCATATCTCGTCTATCAGTTTGAGGTTTTAGTTGAATGAGCCTTCAAACAATAACCAATACTTCGTTTGTCTAAAGTGACGCACGCGTGTAACTTTTCTCGAAAATTAAAGGATTACATTAGAGGATTGGAGGAAGGTTATGCTGAGTTAGTTGGGGTTGTGCAGGAGGAATTTGAGGAGTATGCGAAGAAGGTTAAGAAGAGCCTGCCCAAGAGTGCAAGCAATGAAGACAAGCTCATTCTATATGGACTCTACAAGCATGTCACTGATGGACCAGTGAACACAAGTACCCAACTTTAATTTCTTCTCATTATACGCATGCACATTCTTACTAATTTTTTGTAAGTTTGGTCTCACCTTGTGTGTCAATTGCAGGCCGGCCTGGAATGTTTGACATTGCTGGAAGGTTTAAGTGGGATGCATGGAATGCTGCTAAAGGTATTACTCCCTCCATCGCAAAATAAAATTGTCACGTCTCTATTTCAGGTAGCAAATTAGTAATGGATTCGAAAATTTATCTTTATTTTGATACGAGACCAATTTTAGCATATGTTCTAACACGCTCCCTCACAAGGAAATCTGTTATGACTTTGCACGCGTACTATTTGTTTGAGGCAGAAGACCCATTGTTTGATGATTTTGGAGGTCCCAGGGTGGATCTATGCACAGCCCACTGTTTATCTCCGTGCTGGAAAATTAACATAATTAGGGTGGCAATAGGATTTGGAATCAACAGCACTTGGTCAACAAGTTTTGATAGCATGTTAAAAGAGCAGCTCAATTAAAAACTCAAACTTATTGACGAGAGATCGATTATATTATATGTTCTAGCATTATGCACCATCATCATATTTCACTTTGTCAATAAAATTGTGTTGTTGTTAATGATGACAGGTAAGTCCAAGGAGGAAGCTATGAGTGATTATATAAGCAAGGTAAAGCAGTTGCTGGGAGAAGCTGCCTGACCTTAGTGTTGCAGATTGATGTTTCTCACAATTTGTCAATCTTAGTCCTCTCTCTTTATGGTTATATCATTATGTCAAATTAAACATATGTTGTATCAACTCTGGTTCTATATTCTGTACTATGAATATTGTATAATGCAGTCTCTGATTGGATCATACTAAGAACTTCTTCCAAGTTCCAACAATGTATATGCATTATGGAATAATCTTTCCTAATATCTATGAATGGATTTGGTCCTTCATTTAAGTACTTCCTCCGTTTCAAAATATGTGTTCAAATTCTAAAAATAGTTGTTCCAAGTACATTTACCATGAATTATCCATTATATCCCTTCATAAGTGAGCGAAATTAAAGAGATTGTGGTATATTAGGAGCAAATAATAGAAAAGTCAAGCTCAAAAGTAGTATTCCTTAATTTTTTCTAAATAGTCAAATGAAACACTTATTTTGAAACGGAAAGAGTAGCTCTTAACTTTAAATGACATGCCCAAACTCAAAGTTGATAAGCAGCTGGGAGTGATTTTAGTCGCAAGAGTTTAAAATGTATGAGATTACATTAAAAATCGATATTTATATTGTGTTTGATACTAGTTTTAAAATAACTGAATAACATTAATATAATTTTCTTAATTTAAACGCCTCTAATAATGAAGGGAGGACCAAAGCCTATTAGGCCAAGTGGTTAAAACACTTGAAGCTCAACCTAAAATCCTGAGTGCAAACCCAATAAACAGAGAGACATGAGTTTTCCCCTTTGTGAAGTTAGCCTTTTCTCTTCTCATGCTACTCTAGTTGTTGATACAAAGAAATT
>JAYMSY010000977.1:0-10067 GCA_036897685.1 Monsonia emarginata
GAGACCTGTCCCTCTCCCTTTCTCTACAGTATAAAATACCTTCCTTTTTATTTTCCTCTCAATTTTATATTATATATTGAGTGCACTGCCCAGAGCGAAACTCACTGTCCTAAATCGCGGACCGTACCGTTGCAGAGCCTCCTTCGACCTCAAAACCCTAAATTCGCACTTCTCCCAAGCTCTCCGCGACTTCAACGGAAGAGTCTTTGCTTTGCTGAGATTAAGGTATGGGGAAGAAGGAGCCGGAAGTGAAAGACAATGGATTTTCGGAGAAGAAGGCCTCTGGAGATGACAACGGAGGTCTACAGCAAGAACAAGCAGTGAAGAACCCGAAGAGAAAGTGGAAGGAGATTGCTCCTTATGGAAACTACAGGAACTACTATGGCTATCGTGTATGTTTCTCTTTTTCTACGATTCTCCGATGTCAGCTATTGCTATTTTCTTTTTACTATTTGTTGACAAACTGGTCCAGTATCGAGCAATGAATCAATTTTCCTTCCATGTTTATGAATTTGTTGTGTTCTGTATCGTTAATCTTTTTATTTTCGTGTTCCAGATTGGTCAGAGTTTTGATGAAGATCCTAGGCTAAAAGCTTTCAAGAAGGAATGGTTCCAAGGCAAGGATTGTCTTGATATTGGCTGCAATAGTGGAATCATTACAATTGATATCGGTAACTTATATTGATTCACTCGCTTGATTTGAACATATGTTAGGGTATCTTAGAAAATTAGTAGTTTTATTCTCAATATGATGCTATGTCTTGAAAAATTGCAACTTAAATTGTTCAAGAAACAATGATCTCCCTTAATGGGATGGCCCAAAGGGATCATTATGTCTCTGCATATTCAGAAGAATAATCATTGTTGATAACATGATTAAGGTTGGAGGTAATTATAGGTTTATGATCCATGAGCTTCGCAAATTTGTTCTTGTCGACATTTTAAAAACCATGGTTAGTTTCTTTGTGTGCCTGTCTTTATGATATTGTCTTTTCAAACCTGAATTATATAGCATGGTAGCATGTTCAGCGGGCTCAATTATGGTTGATAGAAATAGATGACATGTATAAGTCAAATAGCCTCCGTTACATACCAGAAGTTATTCCTCTTTGTTTCTGAAATTAGGGGCAGGGTTTGGGGGTTGATTTTGAAGGGGAGATGCTAATATCTGCTTGAAACTTTAAGATTCACTTCATGTGCTTCCAATATATATGAAACCTGTGGAATACCTTCCCATGATTGGTTCTTTTTGTGTTTTCCATTTTCAGCAAAGAAGTTCCACTGCAAAAGCATCCTCGGAATTGACATTGACTCAAGTATGCTTCTCTACCAAGCGCAAGATACTTTATTTATTGTATGAACTCATCTTGGTTGTGGAAACTGTCTCCATGAACTCTTTTGGATTCATTTAATAACAGTTTCATGAGCTCATGATAACGATTAATAGTATAAGTAGGGTCGGCAGCATCTTATTTTTCACAAATGGCTACTATTTCAGTTGTTTTTTTTATTAATATTATCCTCTTTGGAGGTCTTTCAGGTCGAATTAAGGATGCATTCTGGAACCTCAGAAGAGTAGAGAAAACGGGAAGTGCTGCTAGAAAGGTACATCCAAAGGTTCCCAAATTGGAGGCTGAAGAGACATCAGATGGTATAGAGGACAGCATGACTAGTTCAAATAATGGAGAGTTGCAGTGCACTGCAAGGGATTGTTCACCTTCTAAAAAAAGATCTCTGTCTGACATAGTATCCTTCCGTCAAGAAAATTTTGTTAAGAGTCGGCACATTCCACAGGGACAATTTTATGATACAATTATCTGGTAATTTTCTTTATTTTACTTCTACAAAGCTCTAACTAGTTCCCATTTGAGAAGAGGGTTGAAGAAAGATATTGGAATTAGGAAACTCCCGTGGGTTTCGGCGAGGGACGTTTTACTTCCTAGGGGAAGAACCACTTTCTCTTTAGATTCTAAAAAGAACTTTCTGCTCAAGGAAAAAGATACTTACCACGGAGCAATAAGTGAATTTGATAGACTGTTAATTCCCCAACTAAACTACTTGTTTACGAATTTATTTGACTCTCTTAATAAGAGTCATGATTTAGCTCTCCAGATGATATTTAGCATTTATTTTCTGTTGTAATATTATACTCGGATTTTCTAAATGGCCAAACATTGTCTTCATTATAATCTCTGAAACAGCAACCACCCATTTCTGGTTTTGCAAAGTAAAACTTCCCTTTTACTGCAATTCATTGGGTTTTTTAGAACTTCATCTTATATCCTCCTGTTGAACTGGTTTTCTCCATTTCCTTGTAGTTTGAGCGTAACAAAGTGGGTCCATCTGAATTGGGGCGATGATGGACTGATTGCCCTTTTCTCAAAAATCTGGAGGCTTCTTCATCCGGTAATTGCTCTATGATTTTCTTATGATAATGATTTTGATGTTTGAGTAAAGGGTGTTCCATCCTTGGCCTGGTGGTCAAGGTACTCACTCACAACCTTTGAGTTGTGAATTCAAGTCTCCATGGATGCCTCAAATACATCTGAGTGGGGAGGGATTAAGGGAATTCAATGTAATTTTTAACTGAATAAAAAAATTTGAGTAGAGGTATTGATGCCTCTATGATAATGATTTTTGTCATGTTTTGCAAGTGAATGTGTTTTTATCCTAAACAGGGTGGCATATTTATACTGGAACCTCAACCTTGGTCCTCGTATAAAAGTAATCATCTTGTCTCCGAGGTAATATTCTTACTTTATCTTCTATATGTTTTCAAAATGATAAATTGCAGCTACTTTATATGAAGAAAATGGCAGTTGAATGAATATGTTCTTGTGGCCTTCTTATGCAGCGGGTATTTAGCACAAACTTTATAGATTACAAAGAAAGAATATGGAGATGCCTATTATAGTTGCCTGGAGTCTTTAGAAAGCTGTATCTTACCAAGCATTTTCATTTGTCACTAGAATCCCATTCAGGAAGCTTCATGAGTGGTCTTAGTACATGTGTCTTTGGGCCCTTTTCAAAAGTATATACATGATATTTTGTAAAAAATGTTGCCGCCTGTGTAGGTCCCTTGAATTGCAAAATCTAGTTCAACTGTTGTTTTCGTGCCTTGAAATTTATTTGTTTTCTTGATACGTGTGTGATGATTTCGCTTATTGTGCAGACAACTCAGATGAATTATCACAATATCATGTTCTATCCAGAATGTTTTCAGGAATTACTTCTGGATAAGGTAATTGCCATACAGTTCCACTGATTAGTTTGACTGACACCTGCTCAATATGTTTCTCATATGCTCTACTACACGTCAATGATTGTAGATTGGATTTAGAAGGGTAGAAGACATCACCCCCAGTTTGCCAGGCAGCAAAAAAGGATTTAGCAGACCAATTTTGGTGTTTTACAAATAGTTCAATTGGTAAAAGCATCTCGACTCGTGGTATCTTATCTCATATTCCTGATTATGCCCTCTATGTGTTTGTGATTGCTTATTTTGTGTTGTAGGAATAATATTTTGTAGAGTTCTTGGAGGAGTTTTGGATGTAAAGGAAGGCGAGACAAACTTTATCAACACGGCACTGATCAAGCTAATCATTAGATGTCCATTATCATATTTACCCATCTAAAGATAACGAGTTCTTCATAGGTGCATCTGGTGGGCAGGGAAAGGGTTAAAGCAATGTTGCTTGGTTTTATGTAAGTTTCTCACCATTTAAGGAGCCGATAATGTAAATGTGATAAGGAGGACGTTGAAGCAAATTCATATGGGTGCAGCTTGAGGGAAGAGAATATACCCAAAATTTTGCAATACCTCCAAATTTTAAATTTGTGCTGACATGCAAGAGGCATTAGATAAACCATTGCTTCTCTTTTTTTTCCTGCTTTTGGGGCAGTTGGGTTGGTGCTGGACACTAGTTAGAGCATCCACACTAATGAGATTTAATGGGAGATTTAATGGAGTTGAAAGACATGTCATCTCGGCGAGTTGCATTGTCATCTCGGCGAGATAGATTGCGATTTAGTAGAAATTTAGAATCTAAATCTCTACTCTTCTCTCTCCTCTACTTTTTTCATTAAATTTCTACTAAATCTCTCTTTCTCCCCACAATAAGAGATTTAGTGGAGATTTACGGTTCATCAAAACCACTAAATCTCTTGTTGTGGATGCTCTTAGGTCATCTTCCTTGGACTACCAAGGTGGCAGTTAGCTAGCACCACAGTTCATGGCTACGGCGTTTGGGGGAGCGAAAAGTAGCTGACTTCATAGTCATGTCGACGACTTGATCATATAGTTATTTTATATTTATTTTTTACAAAAAAATTCAAAAAAAGTGACAAGTTAGCGAGTTGATGGATAGGTCGCCTTAACTCACTGACTTGCACTGCGATACCATTTTTTAAATATTTTTTTGTGGGTCTTATTATTTTATTGTGACAGCTAGCTTCACCAACTTCATTAAGGTTTCCCTAAATGCAACAACTCTAATATGTTGAAATATAGTTGGCATTGAAAGGGGAATCTTCAAATACCATATTAACGCCATCTTCATTTCGGTAGACA
The DNA here is from genome assembly GCA_036897685.1 of Monsonia emarginata. Taxonomy (NCBI): domain Eukaryota; kingdom Viridiplantae; phylum Streptophyta; class Magnoliopsida; order Geraniales; family Geraniaceae; genus Monsonia; species Monsonia emarginata. The sequence continues at coordinate 4,571 of JAYMSY010000977.1, forward strand.
TTTCGCATTTTCACAAATAGAAGAAACAAGCGTGCCATCACAGGAACGTTTGAAAGGAAGCATTACATTGCAGCTTTCATCCACGACACAGTTAACTCAGTTAAAGAGCCGATTCACATCAACCTGGTTCCAAGAATTCCATATAAAACCAACGGGGAGATCTTAGTCTATCTTAGTCTTCACCGCAGCTTGGAACATTGTTTGGGCCTCTTCGAGATCCAACTATCAGACAGCATTGTGAAAAAGCTATCTGCAACTTCTGGTCCTAACTTCACCGAACAATATTTGGCTATCTGCAACTTCTGGTCCTAACTCCACCAAACAGTATTGTGTATGAAACAGGCTCCGGATCACCCTTCCGGTTTTGGTTCTTATCAGAGATGGAGATGAAAGAGAGAGCTTCGAGAACCAAATACCTGGAACATGGTGATATATATATCATGAAAATAAAGCATAATTAAATACGTAAATATTCTGCAGATTTAAATGTTAACACACCTTTTATCTCTAATTTAGAGCTACTTCAAAACAGAAACAATATCAACATCTTCAGTCCTCAAGAATTGACTTTAACGCGCCTAGACAGTGGTTCCACGTGTGAGAGACCACAATCAATGAGCATGAAAAACAATATCAACAGAGCAATTGCTCTTGCAATACACTCAAGTCTTTAATTAAAAAGATCCAGTAACATCACACCTGTCTCATGACCACAACAATCCATAAATCTCCTGATTAAACAAACACTGTATTAAACAGCCACCCGTAGGTAGCAGAAGGAAACCCCCTACAGACAAAAGAATGATGAAAAAAAAAGTTATCCTAATTCACATTACACCATTTCATAAATACAAATTTGATGAGTGAAAGCAACATCTATGTAAAGAAGCAAAGGAACAAAGCTTTGGGTGTTCTGTATTTTTTTTATGACAGCCAATGTGATATGTAGTCACCTTGAGAGAAAAATACCGGGGGCTGGAGCCGCAGAGAAGCTTATGCAGTTCATCAGTTCGGCAGCAGCATGCTGAATCCATTTCACGATAAACATAATCATCTTGATACAGTCCTAGTCTTTAGCTTCATTCACACGCATAAGCTGCTGCTCTCAAGAATTGCATTTGCACCTGGCAGCTCAAACTTTCAATATTGCACCAACACCTTCTCAACCAGAGCCATAGCTAATAATAACATTGTGCAAAATATTTAGGTAATGAAACTACCGTGACAAGAAAACTGCAATTGCAGGAGAAAGAAGGTCCAGACTAACAGAGAACATGTAATAACATGATAAATTACCATAAATATCATTTGGCGGAAGAAATACGCTGCAGTGATGAAATCCAGCTACTGGAAGGGCCAACTTTGTTGCCATGACCATGACCAGTGTTTGCAGCTTCGGTCTGTTTTGAAGCGTGTCTTTTAGAGATGTCAGCATGGGAAAATGAAGTGGAGGGCGCGTGTGCATCGGACAGAATCTACCACAATCAATTTCAACCCAATTGTGAGCAATTTGTGGGTAAAGCTTTTGTGAACATGTGAGAAATAGAAGTGGAAGGACATTAAACTTTGAGTATTATCTCCAATTTTGGTAAAGATGGCACTTACATTCCTATCAAGAGGATGTTCGGCCCCTAAATTCCTGCCTGTTCCTGGCTTAATTTGCATACGTATGCCAGTACCAGCGGCATTGCTTGATCTTATGCGCTCTGTGGTCTCAGCTGGATATGAAGCATGAATGGCTCCTGCCATTGACATAATAAGTCCCTCATCCAATTATTATTTGTAACAAGAAGTCAACATATACCATTTTTTTTATATTGTCCTAGTAGGAAATAATCTCCACACCGAACTTAAACTTCTATTTAGTCGTGACTACAAAATGTACAAAGTGCATTATGAAAGTCTTACCATGATGATTGTTAGCATCCATTGGTAATGCATGACTGCTGCTACCTCCAACAACTGGCTGTAAAATGTAGATATTCGACTTGTTAGAAACACCAAAATATCTTCCACAAAAATGCCAAAAAAGGCTTTAATTTGTGTAACATCAGCTCAAATAATTAAAAGCATAACTTAAACATAGATCATGTATCAAAAATACTGACCGATACACGAGGTTGAGGTCGACTCTTCTGTGCTTGCTGATACTTGAGGATGGTCCAGTCAAATACGTAATCAAACTCATATCCTGTCATACACCAACCACAAATATTATAGAAAAGTAGAAAACCATATTATAGTATGGTCCTTTTAGCCTTTAGAAGGCCATCAATGTTAAAAAGAAAATATAGATCACTTATGTGCAGCCAAATGTTTTACCCAGTACCTTCTCGAGCAAACAAGTCACGAAAGAGACGTTTCAAGAATCCATAATCAGGTCGCTGCTCAAATGTCAATGAAGTATGACGCAAACTCCACGGGATGAGATTTGCACAGAACCTATACAAAGTTTGTGTCAGCTCAAATATAGGAAGTATAATAATACAAAACCTTTCATATGCATAATCGCTGGGCAATACCTCAATTGGAGTTGATAGTTTCTTCTCGCATATCTTGTCATATTTTTGCTTTTTCGTAGCAGCTTTCAATCCTTGCCATGGAAGACTATATAAAAGCACAACAATAGAAACGGGAAGAATTAATGAAACTCATATCTCAACGAACGGCACATGTAACAATCAGTAACAACCACTAGACAGAACTATCAAATCACCAGAAGGATAATTAGTAGTTTACCTTCCTCGGAGAAAGTATAAGAGTACATATCCAAGTGACTCCAAATCATCTCGCCGTCCTTGCTCTATGATAAACACAAGATTAGGGGAACTGCTCATAGCACCGTTAAAAGGAAATAAAGGAAAAACAAAAAATACTCCTTCAGTCCCAAAATGAGTGTCATATATATATATATATTGCAAAACTTAAGGATGTCAATTTTTGTGCTTCATTTCCCATCATTTACCCCCTGTATCATCGTGTCTCCCATTTTAACTTTGTCATGAAGGGATACAATTGGTAATCCAATGCTAATTTACTAGCTAAATAGAAATGGGACACTTGATGTGGGGCAACTAATTTACAAATGGGACACTTACGTTGAGATGGAGGGAGTATATAACTGCTTACCAATTCCTAGGTGAGTATTGCAACTTGCATAACGGGCAGTCCCAGTTAAGTTCTTGTTCTCCCTGCAATAGAAAGTAATTAGTCAAGGAAGCCTATATGTAAATGTTGTAAAGCCCTTCATACTTATATAACTGACGTAACTAGCTCACTCCATTAAAGCCAAGGGAGTACCTGTAAGGGATATGACGGTTGGTGGTAGCATCACGATATCGTTTTGCAAGTCCATAATCAATGATGTAAACCTGTAGTGAAATGGGAAAATAAGTGAAGAGATATTGAACAAAAACTGAACTGTGAAGAAAGAAGACTTTGCAAAATATTTACCTGGTTTGCCTTGCGGCTGAGACCCATGAGAAAGTTATCGGGTTTGATGTCACGATGTAGGAATCCCTTAGAGTGCATATACTCTATTCTTGATATCTACGTAATAGAAAATGGAAAGGAAAAAAATGAACCAAATTGACATTTTGAGCAAATGCTACAAGAAGAGCACTTGGGGCATTTCAAAACCTGATAAATAGAGAATTCAATATGATACACTTACCATTTGATCTGCCAGCATTAGAACTGTCTTCAAGGAGAACTTCCTCCCACAGTACACAAACAAATCCTCAAGGCTCGGTCCTAGCAAGTCGATAACCAATGCATTGTCTTCCCCGTCGATTCCAAACCACTTAATTCCAGGAATACCACCTAAATACCAAACATTTATGAATTAATTGAAAAATCAGCCCTCCAAAATTCACATGCTAATCCTATCTATACTAAAACAGGTCCATTCTCTTAAAGTTCAATCCTAACACTTACTTCCTCCCTGTAGTATTTGGTATAACTTGGCCTCGTAAAGCAACTGGGGATGTTTTGTCTTGCTGTTTTCCTGAAAAGGGAAGCCATAGAAATTGTCAGCTAAGTAGCAGTTTTTGCCGCAGTTCTCTGCATATACCAACAGTATCGGTGTTCAATTACAGCTAAAACTTTCGTAATTTTAGAAGAAACCGAAACAAAGCTTAGTAATCAGCTAAAATATACATGCTGAAATCAAACATCATATAATCACATACACACCAACAGAATCCAAAACCTCAGAAAACTCAAATCAGATCATGATCTACTGATTAGAGAAAAAATTAGTGAAGGAGGCGATGAATTAGAATAGAAAGGCACAGAGGCTTACGATCTTCACGGCAACGATCTCGAACGTTTCTACATGCGTAGCTGAGGAAAAAAAACACAAATCAATCACCATCCTCTTCACAAACAAAATCGCTTCAATTCAATCCCATCCAGTACATGCACAGAAATTTTTTACCTAGATAGATTTCACCGAACGATCCACTGCCGATCTTGCGGCCGAGCTTGTACTTGCCGCCGATTATGCGCTCCATGCGCTAGATCCACGAATCGAATCGCTCCGGCGAGCTAGGGTTTCGCAATTCCTGGTCAGCTAGCCACGCCGAAGGTAGACGAAGAAGAAGAAAGAAAATTTGTGTTTTGATTTTTGATTTTTAATTGTTTTATACGATAACGAGAAACTGAAGCCACAAAGAGCAGAAGTCGGCAACAGAGGACAGAGTGTGTGTTTCCTTGGATTCCAGAGGATAAAAGAGAAAATTTCTAGGGGCAGTTCGGGAATTTTTGTTTACGTGAGTCATCGTTGACTATTCGAAAGTACGAAGCTACCCTGACACGAGTGTGCAAAGGTGCTCCATTTCCATTTCGTTATTTCTAGATTTCCGTGAGGGTGTTTTCGTCAATCTGTTAGGCGAGAGTGGATGGCTCTTTTGTAAATAAAATATTTGGTGGCGGGGCAATCGGGGAGGTTGGCGAGTTCTTTTTTCATGCTGGAAAGCCGCGCAAGAGTTGTAATCGGCTACGGCCGGTTCTTGTGATGTGCTTGCTCTGTAAAGTTGTACTTTTGCCTTTACAGTGACATCGACCAGTTAAATTTCGCCACGTCATGGGAGAGGAGCTCGGATTCGGTCCGTTAAAGGTACAGGCGGTGCAGTGCGTAACGCGTGGCTAGTGGGTAGGTATCGGATGACGTGGAGAGAGGTGATTGGGAAGAGAGGGCGTGGGCGATGGTCGGGGCGAGATTGGGCTTATTTATGGATGACAAGGGCGTGGATGACGATGAGTTGTACTAAGGCCCATGAATCAATGTCATGCCAAAACAATTGCCAAATTTCAAAATAATTGTTTTTTTTATAGAGGAAAATAATTGTTTTGATTTTTAGAATAGTTTTTTTTTTCAAATTAAAACAAAGTATTTTAGATATTATATTATTAATTTTATCAATTTATTAGTTAGTTAGACTAAAAATTTTATGGCACATGAGAAAAAACGTAAAGGCTACGTTTGATAGCATGG
>JAYMSY010000978.1:0-10065 GCA_036897685.1 Monsonia emarginata
ATCTGGGTATTCCTATAACCCCACGAAGATGGACAAGGATTGATTGTAAATCACTTATAGAAAGAGCAGTTGCCAGAGCACACAGCTGGGGTGGAAGGTGGACCTCATATAAAGGCAAATTGGTGCTCATCCAAACCATTCTACAACATTTGAACACGTACTGGGCTGCTACATTTAAACTGCCAAAAATGGTCAGTGATGAACTGGACAAAGTCTGCAGGAAAATTCTGTGGGGGAATGGCAGGTGCAGGGCTTTGGTGAGATGGGAAAATATTTGTAAAGAGAGGAGTCAAGGAGGTTTAGGCATCAAAGACAGTGGGAAGATGAACTCAGCCCTCCTTGGAAAGCAATTATAGAGGGTAGCAAACAATAAGGAATATGGATTAAATGGATCCATGAGAGATACTTACAACATGAAGATATCTGGACAGCAAGATTGAAACCCAGCTAGTCCTGGCACTGGAGGAATCTGCTACACTTAAGAGCTGATTTTGACAGAGCCTGGATTAAAGGGAGGCAGTCTTACAGTGTAAAAGACAGCTATGCCTACTTCAACAAGAATGTGGAAAAGTGGAAGCTCAGCTCTCTGGTTTGGAACAAACTATGTATCCCCAAGCACAGTTTTATATGTTGGTTGGCCTGCCACAATAAACTGAGCACAAAAGATAGGATTGTGAGATGGAAGGAGGAGATAGATCCTATTTGCTGCTTATGTCAAGAACAAGATGAGAACAGGAATCACCTATTTTTTCAGTGTAGCTACAGTGGGGATATTCTGAGGAAGGTGAAGACTCAGCTGAACATACAAAGCATCCCCAGGCACTTCAGCAGATGGAGCTCCCAATTATTATATAGAGGTAGAAGAAACATTGAGATGAGAAACAAAATTTATCTTGCTGTTACTTGTGTGATATATTATATTTGGCAAGAGAGAAATAGGAGATTATTTAGAGAACAGGAGAGAGATGTAAATAGTCTCTGGCAGTATATTTACAGGGATATACAATTTAGACTACAGGTGGTGAAGGAAAGATAGGAAAATGTAAGATTGATGGTACTTCTTGTATTGGTGGCCTTTCCATGGCAGTGGCAATATATCATTTTTACCTGTTGCCAAAAAAAATAAATAAATAAATTTATCATGTATTATCAATTGTATCTCTTTATTAAGAGTGTGAAATTGGAGAAATAAGGATACAAATGATGGGAAGTCAAACACAAAAATAAAAATTCTTAATTTTTTTAAAGAAGGGATAAGATTTGTTCCTTGTTTTTACAATAACTCTTTGTTCTTAACTGATCTCACCTCTTTTACAAATATTCAAATAAGACATACATAGATAATATTTATTTTAGTTTAGGTGGTATTATAAATCTGAGTAGTTTTAATTAGTATCTCGTCTAAAACTTGGGTGAGATACCGACTATATTCTACTCCTTAAAAATAGAAACTATTATTTATTTATTTTCAGATAAAAACGGTTATTTATTTTGAAACATAGGGAAATATTTATATGACGGTTATTTATTTTGAAACATATGGAAATATTTATATGACTGTGGAGCTATATAATAGATCAATTTTAGATAAATAGTTAAAATCACGAAATTCAGAAAACAGTTCATCGAGAAATTTCTCATTCTTTCTTCTTCCGTCAATCATCACCAATCCATCGCTGTCGGAGCTAATTCAAACCTTCAATTCGATTTCACTCTCCGACACTCTGATTTTCATTCGAACCTTCGGTCACTTTATCGATTTTCCTTTTCCGGTAATAATCTCTCTCCCGACATTCTCCAATTTTCTCGGATTAGCTTAAATGGTATGTATCTCATCGAATGAAGTGTAACTTGTTTTTAGATTTGTACCTGTTCGGTCGCATAGAAACCGCTGGAAAATAAATGCCCGATATCGAATCTTTCCACGTCAAGTCTTTGAAATAGCTTTGCCAGAGTTCTGTTTTTTGTTAAACATTTTTCTTTTATTTTGATTTATCAGAAATCTAAGCGTTAGGTTTATAGGATTGTGAGTAATTAAAATTGCTTCTTGTATTAAAGTTACTAAGCTGGTAACTTTCAAAAATGTGATCAATAGCTCTTATGGGTAGTTTGGATAAATTGTTTCGGCTGAAATAACTGAAGAAAGAAAATTGTGATTCTTAGAATGATAAAAAAAAATTCCCATTTTTTTATTTGTGTCTGATTTTATTTGCATTTTGAATTATTATCTTTTATGTCTTTTGACAGACATCTATTGATATGGTTTGTTGGGCAAAGTGTAAAAACTAGAGGGGCTTCAAGAAATGAGCTCAAAGTGACAATGAATAAGGTGAAGAGAAAGGTGGGGAAGTATGATGTGGGCCGAACTATTGGTGAAGGGACTTTCGCCAAGGTTAAGTTTGCTAGGAACACCGAGACGGGAGAAAATGTGGCCATGAAAATTCTGTTCAAAAGCACCATTCTTAAGCACAGAATGGTTGATCAGGTTCACATATGATTTTGTTATATGTAAATATAGAACATTTGTTTTCACTAGTGCAATGTATGAACAAACTAGTACAGGTCCGTCCGCTCTCAGATAAAGTCATGTTCGCACTTCGCAGAAGGCATGTCTTATGCTATCTTTTTCTAATGACTAATTTGGGTAACTTATTTTTGTGTTATGTTTCAGATTAAAAGGGAGATATCTATAATGAAGATTGTACGCCATCCTAATATAGTAAGGTTGCATGAGGTATACCTACGATCTAAGTATTTGACAAATTTGATAATTTTCTTATCTGCAAGCTAAGATCTCATCTTGCCACAGCTATTTTATTTATCATTGAAATTCTGTTTTCCTTTTGCTGATATCCTGTTTTCTGGTCTAGGTTCTATCCAGCCGGACAAAGATTTATATTATTCTTGAGTTCGTCACTGGGGGAGAGTTGTTCGACAGAATTGTAAGGGCTTAACCACATCTAGTATTATCTTGCTACGAGCATTTGGTGTGAGGCTGCACTCACCAGTTGCCTCCCTTCTTTATGGTGTTGCATTTATGCCTGTTATGTGAACCTTTGAGCAATGATGCACACAGTTGATTAATTTTCTTTGTTCATTCACAAAAATAATACTTTGGGCTTGTAATTTCCCTGGGATCTAGCTGATTAGCAACAAAAAATGGCCCTTTCTACCTAACTAGCCTTGTGGATTACACATGTTTACTTATCTGTAAGGACTACAAGCTGCAATTAGAGGGGATTGCATCATCTGTTATTTTTACATATTGGCTTGTGTGGTGCCATTAAACCAATTATAACAGTTAAATTTTGTCGATTTTCCTACTCTTGATAACTTTTCCATGACAAACATATATTTGGAATCAGCTTATACATGGTAGATAATTTCATTAAACATGGTTCAGTTTTGCAATATACTAATTGAAACTCATACTATTTAGAATATACTAATTGAAACTCATACTATTTAGAATCTGATACATGGTCTTGCATATGTTTGGTTAATCGTTCCCTTTGACAGGTTCAAGGAAGACTTCCTGAAAATGAGTGTAGGCGATACTTTCAACAACTAATAGATGCTGTTGCTCATTGTCACAGAAAGGGGGTGTATCACAGAGATCTGAAGGTACAAAGTAACCTTTTTTATACTGAAATCTGTTCTTTTATCTTTATAGAATTAGTATTTCATAGTTTTATGTTCTTGTACTGATTAGTTCCTTACGACCTGGAATGAATAGCCTGAGAATCTTCTCCTTGATGCCTATGGAAATTTAAAGGTTTCTGATTTTGGCCTGAGTGCCTTGCCTGAGAAGGTAAGCATTATTACATTAATGCATTTGCACTATATAGCACATAGAAAATTTTCCTTTCAGGTAAACTATGCCTTACTTTTCTTACTCTCTCTTGGTTTGGTTATTTCTATGAGCAGGGGGTAGATCTTCTTCACACCACATGTGGAACCCCTAATTATATTGCTCCTGAGGTACATTTATGGTGATCGGCTTTAGAGTTGCGCAACACTTTCTTTTTTTTTCCTATATATTGTGTATACACATACAATTGCGATTGATTTGACTTAATTTATGCATCATCAGTTGAGATTTAAGACTCCTAAAGATCTCTTTCTTGCTGTGATGCAACTTTCTGATGAATTAAACATTCCGTGCTTTCAATAAATCATGTATGAAATTTAATGATAATTTTGATGAAGTTATTAAGCGAGTGGTCTTATTTACGGCTTCTTGAACCCATTAAAGTTTGAATATCAGCAACTTTCTGACAAACTAAACTTTTCGTGTTTTCAGTATGATCGAAATTTTATTATGGTTTGATGAAGTTATGAAGCAGTTGGTCATACTTTCTGTGTTGTGAACCCTTTAATTATTCATGTTTTTGAATTATAATATGATGCAAAGCAAGCCATTGCTATGACACAATATGTCATTTAGTATTTTAATCTATTATGTTTGTGGGAGCAAACCATCTCATCCTTGGTTAGGTATGATCAGGTGTATCTTGGATTTTTTTCATATATAAATTTGTAAGTGATATAAATATAGTACTACTTTGTTTTTTGTCCAACTCATTCTTCTTTAATTCTAGTAGTCATCTGATTGTTGGTGCATTTTCCTTAAAAACACACAATGAAAAGAGAGGAAAAATAATCCAGACGTCTTCTCTTATCTTGCTTATTTTCTCACACGATGTTGTTGCCAATTAGGTGCTCAGCAATCACGGTTATGATGGAGCAGCTGCTGACCTGTGGTCATGTGGAGTTATACTCTTTGTTCTAATGGCCGGTTATCTTCCATTTGATGAGACAGACCTTCCACGATTGTACAAGAAGGTTAGGGGAGTGCCATATTATCCTCAAGGAATGGAAAAGTTTATAAGTGCTCCATGTTTTTGCATAAATACTTCCTCGAATTTCCATGTTTATCCATTGTTCTGTTTCCGTACCTAATATAATGTCTGTGTGCTCAAGTATTTAAAGCTTCCCATTTTTTGGTTTGCCCCCTCATCCCTCTCTGTATTGGGAGTCGACTCCTTGAGTAGCTATATTTAATTTCACATTCTTTGAGGTAGTTGAGTGCCACCGAATATAGCCTCATCTTTTTTATTTTTCACACTGATCTTCTCCTTAGGGAAAAGGGTTTGAGGCTCCAATAGAAAGACTTCTCTTTCGCCTGTTTGCTGGGTTTCTTTATTCATCCTTTCTTTTCTTAATTTGCTTCTGTAAATGAGGATGTCACATCACATATCTGATTTAAAAGATTCTCATTGTTCTTCTGGTCTATTTGTAGATCCAGGATGCAGATTTCTCTTGCCCTTCTTGGTTCTCTCCTGGTGCGAAGTCACTGATACACAAGATACTTGATAAAAATCCCAAAACTGTGAGTATTTCATTTACCTACACAATAGTAAATTCCATTAAGTTTTTCCACAATCAGTCTTTTGTACTTTGCGTTTTTTTCCATTAGCGCGTCCAGTGAATTCCTAGTGGCTGCAATCACCCAGTCACCAAGACTTAAATTACCCCTGATACCTAAAAGATAGTGAAATGACAATTGCTTCTAGGGCCTTGAAATACTAGCGAGCACGTAGATGACTTAAATTAGCCCTGTTACCAAATAAATTATAATATTTAACTCAAAGACACCTTTAAATTCCTAATGCATGATGTTGATAGAGTAGTACAGTCAGAAGTTAATTTCCCCACATTGGTTACTGGAAATAAATCGGCATGTTTGTCATTGACGAAGACTGAGTTCCATTATATGTCTGAACACCAAGTTTGGTATTTTTGAAGTTCAATCTGATGTCTTTTTGAAATAGGAGCTTGAAATATTGAAATTGGAGAGGTTGAATAGGTGTCCTGAAGATATATTTTCTTATTGATTATTATCAGGTTGAACAGTCATATCTTTCATGTGTTTTCTTATCCTTCACTCCCTGTAATGGTTTCTTTGTTGTTGCAGCGTATTCGTATAGAAGGAATTAGGGAGGACCCGTGGTTCCGAAAGAATTATGTGCCTGCTAAACACAGCGAGGATGAGGAAGTTAGTTTGGATGATGTGTGTGCTGTTTTCAACGACATTGAGGTTTGCTGTTGTTTCTTCTTTGCTGCATGGTTTCCTTTACTTTTTCAAAGAGAATTCTAAGTCGAAGCTTTCCCAGCATTTTCGGGAACACACATGGGTGCTTTTGCTACAACGCTGAACAAGGTGTCAAGCAAGACAACTTCAACCAATCTAGGCTCCTAGCATTTCACCATATATGTTTGTTTTCCTGAACATATTTTTGCAAGTGTCTGTTCACAGAATTGAATTCAAATGAGTCATAATCTGTTAACATCCTCTTCTAGTGACATCTCAGACTTGTCTGTACGAATTCCAAAATTTCAATAGAAGTCTTCTTTAAGTGTAGATTTCTTTTTACAGGATACTTGTATCATAACTGGACATTTTCAATAGAAATGTCCGACAACTTTCTTGACTAGTTTCCAGATACCTTCTTTTCTGAAGGATCTTTGTATTTTAGTACACATAGTTATACTGGGAGTTCTGATATTTTGCAGGACCAGTATGTAGCTGAGCAGTCAGCAAACATTGAGGGTGGTCCTTTAATTATGAATGCATTTGAGATGATAACCTTATCCCAAGGGTTGAATCTATCAGTATTGTTTGACAGACGACAGGTACAGTTACTTAGCCCATGTTTTATTGGCGAGGATGTATAAGTAGGAGATACAGGAGTATAGGAAGGAAAAGAATTATTGGGAAAATGAAGGAAAATAAATGTGCACCTAGTTAAAAAATTGCATTAATGTCTTTACGGGAAAGGAACATGTTACTTGATTAGCACGGAAGGGCAGTTCTTCCTCCTACCTTTTCTTTCCAAAGAAGGGAAGGGGGTGTTTTTTTCACATCCTTTTCCAATTCCCCCAAATCTCATTGTCTGTTTCAGCATTTCTTTGGGAAGATATGTCTGAATTCAGGCCTTGTTCAACTTCCTTTCTGTGCACAGGTGCACCGCAGGGGGAGGGGGCTGTTTTGATTTAGTTTGGGTCAGTTTATGTAATTTTATTTACTGGATGACAAATTGGTTTTATTGTTATAATCATTTTTCTATCAAACAATTAGTTATAATCAGTTTTTACCGTGCTTTTCTCTGGTAGGATTATGTAAAGCGACAAACACGTTTTGTCTCCCGAAAACCTGCAAAAGTAATACTTTCAACCATTGAAGCTGTAGCAGAATCAATGAGACTCAAGGTTCACACACATAACTACAAGGTATATGCTGTCATATTCAATTCAAGATGCCAGTTGTACGCCTGCAACTCTATTTCCTGTTATCTTCTTTATCATCCTGTAGCTCACTGTGATGTTCTTATTCATCTTACACCATTTCAGAACATACTTCATCACAAGCCTGGACTGTATTATGTAGTTTATGATTCAAATAAATTTATTTTGGCTTCTTTTTCTTAATGAATACATGTTTCTTATCATTACATCCAAGAAAATAACACCTCTCACTCAGAGTTCATAATATTAGTGACAATATTTTTGCTTGTACTATTTTGGATGATTTTGACATCTGCATTGACCCCTTGGAGATTGGGTGAGGTATCCCTCTGCATCGAGTGCATGTGTTGCTGACTTGGGTCTTGTTGGAATATGTTTTCAACTTGTGTTCTCATCTGTTAAAATTAATCTCCCACAGACTAGACTTGAAGGAATGTCCACAAATAGAGGAGGACAGTTTGCTGTAGTTCTGGAGGTAAGTTCCTGCACATGGTATCTGCAATTGCATTTGCCCCATACATATAGTTTCTAAACTGATTTTAAACTTTCGTGTAGGTTTTTGAAGTTGCACCTTCACTTTTCATGGTGGATGTTCGGAAGGCGTCTGGGGATACTCTTGAATACCACAAGGTTGGCTTGTACCGATCTCTATAGACTTGCACCTGATTTGCTACATTTTTGTCAATTCATGAACTGACGGTGCTGAAATGAACTTTGATAATGCAATATGATTCTACTTTCGAGAATTATGCATTGCATATACTGGGTTAGGGTGATTGCTGACTTTTGAAAACATAGTCCAACTGGTTCCTTGTAGGCATACTTACCAGAAGAGACGGTTGTTTCATTCTTCTGGAAAACCTCATGAAACAAATGGATTGACCCTTAATACATTCATAGTAAAATCACCACTAGACCAGGGAGCTTGTTGGATAACTGACTCTTAACTCAGTCCATAATAAATAAGTTGCATGTATTTTTGCTGATCATAACAAGCATCTCTTGTTGGGATTTGGTTTATTTATACTCATTAAATGCCTAGTTGTGGAGCGCATTGCAGTCCATGAAATTATACATTATATGTGTGAATCGACTATGTCCAACACTAACAGCTATCTTGTTGGCTCTATTTGCAGTTCTACAAGAACTTCTGTGCTAACCTTGAAAGTATAATCTGGAGACCAGCAGAAGGTACTGCAGATTCCAGCATGCTTAAATCATTAACTTGTTGATCCAGTTCTGTGGGTGTGATGTAAGTCAGTAGCTAAACTCTGGTCATGGAAGCTATTCCTCTAAAATGAACATAATGCTCTCATATGCGCTCGAGGACTCATTGTTGTTTCTAGTTCTACATTAAGATCTTGATAGGCATGAGTTCAATGCACTCCAAAACCAAAGGTTAGTATCAGTCACCCCTCCTTGTATCTAGTCTATAATCCATATGTACTGATGAGAGAAATAGTTGAATATAATCTCCCCAACTGTCTTGAGACACAATAAGACTGATATGGAGACCATTTTTCTTTCATATCAGATTTAGCTATATGTATCTCCAATTGTACAAGTAAATAAGACAAATAAAACTGGAGATTCTTTCTGGTAAAGATGCTCCTATTCTGCTTTTTTCTTATAGAGTTATAAATTACATTTAAAATTGTCCTAATCCCTCTCCACCTAGATATGTTCCACGGAGACTCGAACTTACAACCAAAAGGTTGTGAGAAGAGTACGTTGACCACTAGGCCAAGGCTAGAACGCGTATTTGTTAAATATATAGTGACAAAACTTCAGGTCTTAATTATAAGATTTACTGATCATGGTGGTTATAGTAGGAGCTTCAGGGTGGTCAAAACACAGTCACAGACAACACATTGAACAAAAAGTGGTCACAGCATAAAAATATAGGGGGGTTGACATTATTAAATTCTTGGAATTCATTACAATATTCATTATGGTATTTATTATAGTAGAGAGCATTTTGGCTTGGGAAAGTAGCTTCTTTCCTTGTCTGCATAATTAATAGGTTGCAAACCTGATTCCGCTGCTGCTTCTGCTACTTATAAGCACTAAAAGCTAATACTGCTAATACACATCTTCATCCTGGGATTATATTATATGCTATGCATACGTTGTACTAGGTAGTGTTTTAAGGTTGGTATAACTTATCTCCACATTTGCACTTCCAAGAGAGAAGATAGTAGCTCTCTTCCTGTGATTTTGCACTGAAACCATCCTTGTTGTGGTGCTGCTGAGAAGTCACAAGTGTGGCAGTGCAAGGCCTGCAATTCAAGCACTTGCCAATGCACTTGGGAGGCGTCGAACCCACTCTCACTTTCATTTCCTTCAACCCCACACTCTTGTTCTTCCATAAAAGCACAGACCCATCTGCCAAAAACACACAACCCAGGAATGAAGAGACTAAGAAGTTAAAGATACTCTTGTCATTATGAGTTTGTTGTTTGTTATGTTTTACCTGATTTAGAAGGAAATGTGAGGAAACAGATGATGAGCAAGACAGTTACTGCTCTGCTGAGCCCATTGCCATTAATTGGGTGGTAGCTTTTTGATGAAGAAGCCACCACCACCACCATCATAAATTGGGGACTAGGGATCATTGAAGTTGTGCAAATTTTGGCAATACCAGCTAAAGGAGCCAGCTTTGTATATACCGATATGGGGGAGTGATGGTAGTACTTATGATGCCCAATTTACTATGGCTTCTTTGTGAGGGTCCCATATCCACATTATGCTCATGCA
>JAYMSY010000979.1:0-10062 GCA_036897685.1 Monsonia emarginata
GGCAGCCGACAGCTGCAGCTAGCGCCAATTTTGGTACTGACTGTCATGCAGATCGACGAGACAACTCCCCAAAAAGATTATTTTTGGTCAAAACCAGTCAACTGTTGAAGAAAAATTATAACTCGGTGAGCTGCAATGCAACTCGCCGAGTTACAATGTGATGACAGCCAAAAAATGACAGCTTCTCATTGTAAGATGAGCTGTCGTTTCCCATTTCATTCATTTTTTTCATGAGGCAGTCACATTTCAGTTATTTCATTGTGTACACTCTAAATTCGAAATTGATTAGACACGAATGTAATTTGTTTATTTATTTATCATGTATTAACAGAAATGAGTTTTGCATGAGAAAATATTGTCCCATACAAAATGCCAATAATATTTTAAAAATCACCAATATGTGTTTTTTTTTCTTTATATTTCTTTAGTAGCTATATTAGGGGAGGAATGAAACTAATAATCTCACGCACCGAAATGTAAGATTTAAGTGGCTAGAGTGTCTCTAGGGCCAATCATCAATATGTTTATTGATCACACAATTAACAAAGTATTAAATCACTAGCAAAATTATTAAATGTATAAACTTTAAAGTTAATGCAACGTGAAAGGTACAAAGAGGACAACAATCGTATACGGCGCTGCACTTATGATTTAACAAGTATGAACAAATTGGTATATGGTAACCAAAATTGTTGTAATGTAAAATATATTTGTTTATAATATATGTTACGTACACGTGAGAGCAATCGTTTTCATACACTTCTAGATTATATCCTTGAAGATAATCATGTTAGTGGACTACTCTGTAATTAGTTTGAAAGAGTCTGTATACAGATATCATGTCCAAATAATTAATCTTAAGCGGCGTAATTTTTACTATCTGATCTTGATTGTGAATCCAAACCTCAAGACAAATGAAAATTCTGAATAGACACTCGTATATTACACAATTGACGACAATTATCTTTATCTTAAACGACATAGTTTTCAGAGTTGAAACTCACATTTTAATTATGATTATGTACCCAAATCTCACGTCAGACGATGATTATGTATTGAAATATTCCTTATTTTTATCATGTATTGCAACATTCTTATGTAGTACCACACACAAACACAAAAAACCAAATAGTTGTCACATCTCATATTTGTTAGTTAGTGTTGGAAATGAGCTTCTTTTTGTTTTTATATTTTTATAGAAGTTAGAAATGAGTTCTTATCAATCAATTGTTCACATATACATGAAGATGAAGAGCTTTCAACTTAGTGTGCCCAATAAATTACAACAAGACTTTTGTGTATTAGTCAAAATTATACACTAGTTTTCATTAAGAGTCCAACAATGGAGTCTTCACACTTACTATATATATATATATTTCTTTTCAACTAAAGTCAATTTTTTTTGTTGACAACTAAGTACATAGATAGTAATAGTTGCATATGTATGTAGCCACCTTGTTGCTTAATCATCAATCCAAAGATGTAAATATTTATAAATACAAAGTTGTTGGCAAAAGACAATAATTATAAGTGAAGACTTCTCTTCCCTCTCAAATCTTCCTTTCCAAGAGTTCAAATCATTTCACATGAATTTAAAACCCATATGGAAACTCAAACTACAAGGTTTGAAGTACAAGCTTTTACTAGGTTAGGCGATTGGAAAAGAAAGACGTTACGGAAACAAAGATTTATAAAAAAAAAATTAAGGGTGTATTTGTTTTTCTTAAGATTAATATGTCTGAATCTGATTGTATATCTTAATCATTTAGATTTGTATCTGAATCTTAATCATTAAGAGGTATTCAGCTGTAATTAGTGATTCAAAAAGATAAAAAACAAACGCTCTTAATGGACTGAATCTAAATAATTCAGATTAAGAGGCTGATTAAGTGCAAACAAACAGAGCCTAAAAGCCCTTTGCTTTATGGGTTATTTTTATTTGTGTGATTGAGAACATCATGTTTCTTTCTTTTTAGTGCTTTTGGTAATATATATGTGACCCTTAAAATTTAGATTCGGAAAGTTTGAGGTAAAAAAGAAAACGTGAAATCTAATAAACAACAGAACACAGCCTCCTCCTCTGTTTGTGACTCTGTTCTGTTTTGCTTGATTTTATTTCTGAATTCGAAGATGTAATTTTAACTTGTGTTTTCTTCATTACCAGAAAGTGGTATTGAAATTGGATTTGCATGATGACAAGGGCAAGCAGAAGGCCATGAAAGCAGTGTCATCTCTCTCAGGTATTACTAATTTCAAACACAATCACAACCATTTCATATTGGCGACCTGGCACTGATTAGACCATTCGATTCGAGATTAGACGGTTAGATATGACGTTAGGATTCAGTCCCTCCAAATACAGGGTTTGGTGGCATTGATTAGACCGTTAGATTCGAAATCAGAGGGTTAGATGTGACGTTAAGATTCAGTCACTCCAAATACATAGTTTGGTGTCATGTAATCAAACCGCTCATATTGCATCGCGTCACAAAAGTATCTTTTTTGGATCATTATACGTAACAAAAGTTAACAGGCCATACAACGATCATTTCTTATCTTTCAAGAGAAATGATTCATACATGACACACTAATGCATAACGTGTAATTCGAATATCAATTTGTATCGTTCGGGTCTTCAGATTGTTAGATATTGTAAATATGACGAATTTAAAGATATAATGATTTTTGAGGTTTAAAAGGCGTTAATTGGGTAAAATCTTGATTCAACCACGTCACATTAAGATTTTGAGGGTTTGTCATAAGACTTTCTATGGGTTCCGAATCAGAGTTTCAGATTCATCATACATACATTACATTAGCGTGTCACGTATGAATCGCTTCTTTTTTTACTAATTTTTGTGTGTCTCAGGGATTGATTCAATAGCTGTGGATCCAAAGGACTACAAAATGACACTAATAGGAGACATCGACCCAGTTGAGGTTGTGGGGAAATTAAGGAAGCTTTGTCACGCAGAGATAGTCACAGTGGGTCCACCAAAAGAACCAGAGAAGAAAAAAGAAGAGCCCAAAAAAGAAGAAGCCAAGAAAGAAGAAGAGAAGAAGAAAGACCCAAATGAGCAGATTGCTGAGCTTGTAAAAGCATATAAAGCTTATAATCCATACTTGACCTCTCATTACCATGTTGTCAGCATAGAAGAGAACCCAAATGCTTGTGTCATTTGCTAGCAGCTTAATTTGTGAACCTATTTTGACCTGGTTCATCAGTACTGCCGCTTATCGGGTTTGAACTCGGGTCTTTTATCTTGAGATTAAGCCTTTAATCGTTTGGCCAAATAGACTTCCGTAACATTTGTGCTGTTACACAAAGAGTCTTGGAAAATTGTGGTATGTTTGTATAGGATTTGTTTTTTTCTGGCTGTGGTTGGAGGATGTGATGTGTATACTATAGATTGTACAAAAAAAGGGAGAGATGAATAAAAAAAAGAGTATTCATTTTGAGTTCAAACACTTAGAGAGTGATATTTTGATTAATTTATGTTTGTGGTTGATAGTTTTTTGGGTCTATTTTTCTTGGGAATCTTATTTGGGGGTCGATTTTATCATTTTAATAGGAAAATTATTGGGGGTTGTTGTGTGGCGTGAGCTGTCGGATAGAAGATTGAATGGTTAGGTCTTACTTACCATGACCTCCTAAATCTGGTGAGACTCAATCTCAAATTCACATCCAACCATTCAATCATCAATCCGACAATCTGTATAACTCAATATACAAAGACATTTATGATACGTACATAAGAAGACTCTCGTTGTAATTATGGGTCATTTTGTTGGCCATATGAAAGAAGATAGTATTAAACTGGACAACTTTCTTATTTATGTGGAAATGTCAAAAAAACATTAATATTTTTACTGACAACAATTCTTTCAAATATTTTGAATTTCTGTTTTGTGTTTCAACCTTAAAATAGCGATAAAATACTCTTCTCTTAGAGTTCAAGTCTCAGTAAAGACAATCAACTAGAGAGGGATTCAGAGAATATTCATGTCAGTGTAGTGTACAAAACGACGTAGTTTTAATAAGTCACTTAAGATATTAAATATAAAACTACGTCGTTTTGAAAAATTAAAGCTCAATCACCCACCCGTTTTGAAAAGCCCAAACAATTAAATCTCAACCATCCACCCCTGTATTTGGTGGACTTTTAAAAAAATGTAGTTTTGTATTTATGTTTTAAGTGACTAATGAAAACCACGTCATTTTATACATTACTGAAATAACTTTATGTCTCCCACTAGATACACATTTTATTCTCAAAATAAATATTTAACCTCTACATCATGTTAACTAATCCACCATGAAACAATATAAGACATGTTAAAGATGCTTAGATGCCACATATTTTTTGATATTTGATTGAGAAATATTGAATTTTAAAAGTAATGGTGCAATTTCACAATCATATGACATATAAGAAAGCCATGATCTCTAACCAGATAGGATTGTGACTGATGATGATCTTGAGTTTATATTTATTTAATCTGATTGCTTAAAAGTTAAAAGAAAAAAAGCTTAACAAATCCACTTAAAAATGAAATGAAAAGAACCAAAAGGCCACTTTACTTTGAATTAAAAATTGTCCACACTAGTTGCAGCAAACAGCTTATAATCTCTCTGTGATGTATGATTGTTTATCTTAATCATATACTAATACATTAATCTCTCAATCTTTTCAAAGTTTCTCACCTTTTTTTTAATATAACCCTTTTTGTTTTATGTGAGGGAATTAGGTGGTGATATCACTTATTCTCCTCATCTTCAATTATTTTTTTCACCCAATATTAATTATTTCATGGAAATGGATTGATACATAATATAATAGTAATTTCCTATGTAGCATTACATAGCCTCATTCATATACCACCAAAAATATAGATGGATCATGGTAATTTTATATAACAATCATGAGAAAAGCAATTACTAAGTGAAAAGGGAAAAACAAGAACAAAAAAAATTCACATATTTTCATTAGCAAAATGATAAATACAATAATGTACTCTAATATATCAATCAAGGTTTCAATAACAACCTCTCTGTTGGCTTGAGTAGTGTTTATGGGTTGAAACTCCTGAAAATATAACTGTGTTAAAATTTGATGGTGCCCTTGTGGCCTTATCTAACTCAACCAAGAATTAGTCTGATGTCAATTTTAACGTGCGAACACTTACATTTGTATAATAAGTCAATATTCGAGTTTTCATTTATGTAAATACAAGTATGTTGAAACTTGGTGGTAGAATTTGTCTTCTTTGTGGCTTTATTATCTGGGTCAATCAAGAATTAGTCTGATGTCGGTGTTAACGTGCGAACGCTTACATTTGTATATAAGTCAATATTCTAGTGGGTATAAGTTTCAATCTCTGAAAATACAAGTACGTTAAAACTTGGTCGTAAAATTCGTCGTCTTTGTAGTTTTATTATCTGGTTCAATCAAAAATTAGTCTGAAGTCAACTTTAACGCACAAACACTTAAGACAATATAAAAGTCAATATTGTGATATCAAAACTATGGGCAAGAAACATGCCCACACATTAGAATATCACTATATGTATGCAAAAAATTTAGATTGGAAGAGGCATAGAGGTACCTAATTATGAACAAGTCATATTGGGCTGCTACACCTGCTAATTAATTCAAAGCTTCATTGAAAAAGACCTGAGAATAGTTGGTAGCAATGACATGCATGAAGAAAGGTCTAAAGCTTTTAAAAATATGATCATTTTCTTCTCTCATAATATTCAACTCTTGGCACAAGAAATAGAAATTCAATTTTTGCTACAATTTCTGGTCTAGTGATTGACTTTTTGAAGGACAGCTGATATGTGAGAGCTGAGAAGCCTCTAGGATGGTGAATTATGGAAATTACACTCATTTCCATTCCTTTCGCATCCTATTCCTACGGTGGTGCAGTCGATTTTTGTGATTGCATCACTTTCGAGTGGGCCCACGCACCTACACAACTACTAACTCATAGTGAGTGGTTGTGCAGTTATATTTGGTCTGTCGGTTGGTTAGTTCATGAGACAGACAAACCGATCGAATACTTAAAAGAACAAAAAATATTAGTTGGTTGGTTAGTTTATTCTAATAATAGACTAACTGACCGATTCACTATAATTGTGATACCACCCACTGTGATTGGTGCTGAGAAGAGTGTGGACCCCATCAGAAAGTGGTGCAGTAGATGATCGAAGATGTCAAAACAAGTATGACCTAGTTTCAATCAACTGTATATGCGAGTGTCCCAAAACTCATGTATATTATTGTGGTAATGTTTGTAAACCTTAATACAAGACCAATTCAAATAACAGCCTTTTGAGGATTACAATGTTGATTTATGATGTTGTCTTGATTCATGAAGCCAAGGAAGTTGTTGAAGTAATGTGCTTCCATGATGTCACTTGACATGCCAATGCAATGCTTCACCAATATTTTCTAACTAATCTTGCTTTCTTATAAATAAAAACTATATAATATCTCAGTCATTCGTACTCTATCTGTCCTAGAGTATATATTTATCCCCAGAAGCAAATGATGCATAGTGATGAATGGGAGCCGCTGAATACGCCAGCTACATCTAACATGTGAACTGATTTCATAATGATATTATACTCAGCTTGGAATACAATCATGAAATTAAAAGTACAAAAAATTCAGAGAGGCATACCATCCAAGAGCTTTCTTGACCAATTGGATAGATCAAGAAAATTGTAGTAGCAGCTGCGACAGAAGCTGAATATGCAATCAATTCAAGGGCGCATATCCAGATGGAAACTAAGTTCTACCTCACAACCCATGTAACAAGCTGTACAAAATATGAAGTGTTAAGCAATTAACTCCTATGGATCACCCTCATATAATTATTCACATAGGAAAAGGTCAACGCTAAAAATTAGAATCTTTAGTTTTTACAAAGGGTCAAATGAAACAATTATTTTAAGACGGATAAGAGTATTTGGTCTGTTACAAGAGAAAAACAAACATGTATTAACAAAAACTGTTAATAACATATTGTGAACCAAAACTTATTTAACCAAGTGGTCAAAACACTTGAAACACAAGACAAATACCCAAATTTAAATCTGATAGGTGACGATACTGCTTATAAAAAAATAAAATAAGGTCAAACCTCAAAGTAACACCTGTAATTCACTCGTGCTTTGCTCCGTTCCTCTAGATAAAATTTGAGTTTCATTTTGCAATCTATGCTTCAGATTGCCTTGAATGAAGGAATCAATGAGGGAATATGGTTTCCTTGTAGGGATCGTACGAACTTTGCATTCCTCCTCATTTTCACACACGCAACTCTAATTTTAGAGGCAAAAAATTAAGGTTAGTAAAGTAACGATGTGAAATTCTATATATATTAATGGGGGAAATTTAACATAGGCGATAAAGAACTTCAGGATTTGTTTGATCTTGACTTCAATTATTTACGTGTAAATTAGTTTTTCGACAACAAAAAATATATATCGTAATCATTTTAAGGCGTTAAATTAAAAAAATATATAATACTCATTTTGGAGTCAAGATGGGACTATTTGATTAAGTCTTAGTTCTATATCATGCATAAGTTGTCAAAAGTGCAGGTAAAATTGACATATTTCCAATGTAGTCCATAGAAAACCAAATGATTAGGGCACATTGTATTTTTATTTTTGGTTGGTGCCTACTATATTGTTGGCTTAACATAAGCCATATCTTCTCCTTGCAATCGGAGAAAAAGTCATGCAAAAGCAGAAACAAAGTCAGCTTTAATTTGCCCTACATATTAGCCATATATGATGCAATTTAATTTATCACTTGCCGTTTCAAAATGAATATTTGTAAAAATTAAGAATTATTAGTTTTGTGTTTGACTTTTTTCTATTTATCTTTCATGTGTTATCATGTCTCAAGTTTTAACTCTCATACTAGTTTTACACCCCGGCGTTGTCTGGGTACTAAGATTAATATTTTGATTAACATATATCTAATTCACATAATAAACAATATAAGTAGGTGCAAATATAAAATTGAGCAATAATGATAATAATATCCGAATCACATGGAATTATTATCCTATTAATAAAAGGCTTACTTGTAAAATAAAAAATAATATACGCTCTAAACTAAACTATAACATTTAAATTTAAATACACATTATTAAAAAGAATTGTCTTTTGAACTATTTAAGGAATTGTTCACTTATCTAGCGGGTATATAGTTATAAATTTAAAATTTAACATTCATTAACTTAAAAATATTTATATAAAATGATATTTTAAACACCGTGAATTTAGGATTAATTACATAAAATATAAATTATTGTCAATAAAAAATATCTATAGGATTAGACACCATAAGTGTAAGCGTATTTGAATTCATGAAAATATAAATTGTAATTCTAAATTGGAATGGTAATTTAATTACAATTAAAATGGTATTTTAAATTTCAATTTGATGTTATATTTGTCATCCACAATTTACTTACATTTAAAATTAAGATATTATCTTGTGAATTTGCGAATTTCAATTATCTTATCAATATTCCGATGTGGGATCATATTTTAATTTGAATTGAAAAGTTAATTTGATGTTATATTTACTGTGCTCAATCTTTTTTATTTTATTCGAGTCCCTACTCTCTCGAGTTCATTAAGGATATAATTATTAAAAAAATAAAGAATGATATAGAAAAAGAAATAGCATGAATAAAAATAGATTGAACTTGAGAAAATATTTATGTTCTTTTACCCTTATTCTGAAGAAAAAAAATATTTATGTTCTTTTACGTCGTTTCATACATTTAAACTTATTCAAAATTTAATTTCACCACACTAATAGAAAATATCTAGTTTTTTAGTTTCAGCTCCAGCTAACTTTTCAGCTTCCAACTAGCTTTTCAGCTCATTATTTCAAACAACTCTAAATGAGAATGTCAAAACACATAATTGTTCACTACAAGAAAAACAGCATACGATGACGTTCAATAAAACGTCGTTGTATGGGCATTTCAGCGATGAGAATACATCGACGATAACAAAAACATCGTCGTTAATATCCACAACGATGTTTTATAGCGACGGTTTTTAAAACGTCGCTGAGATTTGGAGAGAAATGCGGCGGGTAATGAAAACGTCATCGTTTTGGATTTGAGGGCGACGTCCAAATGGCGACGAATTACTAAACGTCGTTGTTCGGTTGACTGCTTTGACCCGACCTACGCAAAACGACGTCATATTTTTGGGCGAGGGAATTCAGCGACGTTTTCCAAAATGTCGCCATTCGTGGCTATAAAAACCCAACTGCTCTGCTGCTCCCTACTGTTTTCTACCGTGACCTACGTCTTACTGCTCCCGTCGCCAGCTCTCGTCGCAGCTCTCGTCGCAGCTCCTGTCGTCATCGCCAGCTCCCTTAGCCGTCGTCGTCGCCAGCTCCCGTGGCTTTTGGCGTCCCCGGTAAGTCTTCCTTCCTCTCTGCCCTCTTTCTTCTCCGGTTTGTTTCGCTGAAAATGTCTCATCATAATTCTCTCTTTTTTCCTCAAGCTGTCAAAGACCTCCCTAGCTAGTGCCTCCATTGCTTCCTCCAACCAACATTTACAGCAAGGTTTGTTTTAAATTTCCCCAATTTTAACCCTAAGTTATGTCTGCTTGTAATTTGTAGTTACATGGATTATTGGTTGTGGAATGAGTATAAGCATGTGAAATTTGTACTATTTTAGAGTGATTTATAGAGTATTGGTTGATGGATTTACAATTTTTGGTTTTGTAAACCCCACCATGGAAACCTTCTACAGTTTGATATTTTTTATTTTGTGGCAATTTTGATGTAATTATTATTATTATTACATTTCAACTTCATTCCTGCTTTGTTCCTTTGATATAGATTGCAAGGATATTGATTTAGGCTCATACTTGCAGTTGGTTGCAGTACATTTAGTTGATTCCCATCTTTGCAATGACCTTGGGACGTATGTGAGTGCATTGCTCCTGTCATTATCAACAATGCTGCATTTAGAACTTTCTCAAATCAATGTTTTGTCGAAGATTGATCTTATTGA
>JAYMSY010000980.1:0-10062 GCA_036897685.1 Monsonia emarginata
TTTTCCTGCACCACCTCCAAGACCTCCACCTCCTCCTGCACCATCGCACAAATCCTGAGAAACCCAATTGATCCAATCACTCGAATTCAATGCCGCAACAACAAAAAAATCCTCACAAACCACACCGCTAATCCTAGCACGGTCGAGACACAGAGAACACAAAAATATCAAAATTAAAAACAACCCACTCTAATCAGCGGTAGAAAGAAAAACCAAATTGATACCTAAATGTAGAGCCCCAAATTGGCGAGAAATTTAGTGAATCGTGGAGGGGCTCATTTTCGTCGAGCTCGACCAAATCGAAGATAGAGTTAGCTCATCGGCTTTGGGTTCGAATGAATCGTGAATTAAAGGGATCGCCGGTGTCATGTTCAATTTAATCGTTGATGAAGGGGCTCGCCGGTGCCGGGCTCAACCGAATCAAGGACAAAGTTGGCTTGTTGGCATCAGACTCATAGCAAATTGGAGTGAAAGTGTGGGGTGGAGCTCGTGTGGCCAAAAGTGTTTAGGTGGAGCTAGTGGCCGGAGAGAGTCAGAGAAGAGAGGGAGGGGCTGGAGGTTGAAGAAGGGCCCTCTCTCTCTTCTCTTATTTATTTTTTTTACTTTTTTTTATTGAATTTAGAAATGATTGAATTGCCTTTTATTTTTTTTACTTCTGCTTTGGGTCAAATCTCCATTTTGGCTTTCTTCTTCTCTTTTCTAGGGGGTTGGAGAAGTTTGATTATCCTTTTGTGGGAGGTTAATAAATTTGGGACCTCAATGCAATAGCTCTTGTCAAGTTCTTGTTCCTTGTAGGAATGTTGGAAAAGCCAGCCTGTTGGAAATGTGGAAAAGCAGGCTAATTTTGACCCTATTTTGTGGAACTGTTGTGTTGAAATTCAATAGGAAGCTCCTTATTTGCCTCACCTTGTTTTGGGGGTTCATGAAAACTAGTACTGTTGCTGTTTATCAGAAATGTTATATGCTTTTACTGTTCAAGCTGTTTTGGTGCATTTGTTCAATGGTTTGGACTCAACAATGTCACATTCAGATAAATAGCTCTGACTGAGAAAAGTTACAACATAATGCAATAGAACCATATGAACCATATTGTTTGAACCTCGATCGACTCTGTAATTGTTAGACCTAAATTGGTTCGAACCATATGTATGAACCGTAGTGTTGATGTTGATAATAATCAGTTCAGGTGCAAATTTAAGTGTCTTTCTAGATTTTGCTACATCAGTATGGACTCAAAATAAGATTTTGTGGCTACTACTGTCCATATACTTCATGGAGGTTTGGCAAAAGTGAATGTAATATCCACAAACAAAGCTGGTTCCAGAAGGAAGAGGACACAAGCCAAAAGGGCAATTACCAATCACCTCAGAAACTCACTTTCAATGCATTTCAGATTCAGGTCACAAAGAGAGCAAAAGAAGAGAAAATACGGACAAGAGTCTCTGTCTTTGACAAAAAAACCTTAAAATTGCTATTCTCATTCTCTGGACATGTCTGATATCCTTGCAGTTCAAAATTGGCTATGCAATTAAAAGCACTGAACTTTGGTCAAATGGGACCTAAAATCCCTTCCTATGAAGGAATATGATACAAATATAAGTAATTAGTCGGTTCAACCACCCGAATCAACTTACAGTTGCAGGCCAAAACGTGCGATACTCTTGTTCTGTTATTGATCTAATGCCATTTTCATCAGGAGCCACTACTGTACCTTCTTTAGGAGGGTAGCGGAGCTTCTGAAAAAGTATCCATTGTTCATGAATTCCGGAGTCAATTGCGTATTGAACTGTCTCTTTCAAGTATTCATTATCCGTGATGAGGTGTGGCTCTGGCGCAATTGTCAACATATGCATGAGACCTGAAAAGACATCACAAAACATGAACTCAGCTAAGCATCTAAGTTGATATGTTCTCAGTATCTACCAGCCTTCAGAGTTGACAAGTACAAATATTCTGTATGAATTTACAATGGATATCTTTTACCAACTACTTGGAGTTCAAGAAATATATCATGAAGATGATACCTCTAGAATAAGAGTTCCACCGATCCCGATAAACCATGTAACCATAGTTCTCCTTGAAAACTAACATGTCAAGTTTTTTCCATATGATTTAGATTGTATACAAATTCATTGTCATATATATTTGTTATTCTTTCAATTCAAACTACAACTGGATTGTTCCAGACGACAAGTACTTAAAATTTACATTAATAAACTGGAAAAAAAGCAGTAACATTATTCCTTATAGCTAAGCATAACAAAAAAATGCTCATAAGTGTGAACCCGTACAACTGCATTGGGCCTTACAGATGCTGAGCCACATTGGTGGATAAGTCTACAATCTTACTACGGAGTATTAAACATGCTTAGAGAGTAGCTACAGTAATAGACACTAAGGCTTATTAATTTTTGTTATCATGCAATCCATCATGATCCAACTCCATTACAGAGACAAACTATCCCCAGCCAATCTTGTCTTGTCTTTGACATCCATTTCATTTTTCTATTTACTGAAAATTGGAAGGTTCTACTTAATAGGAGATAAGGTGGCTGCTAGAAAAGAAAAGAAAAAAGACTCAAGCTCGGTTTATATCGTTTTCACATGAAACCTAGTCGGAGGTGATTAAAGAAAATGAAAGAGGATTCAAATGCTTGAGCACAGTCAGAAGATAGTACCTGCAACGATACCATCTCCAGATGCAGACATATCACACGTGTAAGCAGTGATTGGGGGATCCTCAGACCCACGAACAGCTCCATAGTGTTCTGATGTGTAGTAGTGTATGATAGAAGTGCCATTTGTCATAAACAAAACCTTGAGATTTTCATGACAAAGTGATGCAATCACATCCCGATCATAATGAGCAAACCTATATTTGAGTTTATTATTGGTAACCAATTCCTCAGAGGGCTTGATTCCATATATAAACTCAAGCTCTTGATTGGTAATCTCAATAAAATCTGCAAGATTCCATACTTCCTGTATGAACGCTTTAGTTTCCTGATCAGAACGCCATAGTGGTAAGGGAATGTTGACATCATAAAAGATAAGTCCTCCTAATTTCTTGGCAATCTTGATGGCACGCAATGCAGTGGATTGCATGTTCGTGTCAAGTAGGGAATGTGTGCTGACATAAAACATTTTTGCCTGGACAAGATATTGTTAAAAATGTCAACTCATATGGACTCACAAGCAGCTTGTTAATGAAGATAATAAAAAAACAGTACAGTAATGCGGCAATGGTTAAATTCCTAATTTACAGTTGGTCATGGCCACGTCAACTCAATCAACAATATACTCCTATTCGGCTTTGGGTTTAAAACATATTTAAAGAACTGAAATTCATTACCTCCTTCAGGACATCAATATTGATCTCAGACTTCATCAAAGAATCCTCAGCACAGGGTTTGAGACTTCTCACTTTCACTTTACCTCTCTTATGAATTTTCATCTGTGTTGCTGCAGTTTTCCTCTTACCATCAAGGCAAACTGATCGGGTTTGAACATTGTGCCCATTCATATTATTTACCATGTCCCAGCCATAAGCATCATCCCCAAGTTTCCCCATGAAAGCAACCTTACCACCCAGTCTTGCTAGTGCAATAGCAACATTAGCAGCAGATCCCCCGGGAGCTCTCACAAAATTCTCTGGTATCCATACTGCATCCCTCAGTTTTTCATAACTCTTGTAATCTACGCGTCTGTCGGCTGGTCTTCCTGAGGGTACAAATGGATGTTGTGCAGATCCAAAGCAGCAAACAAGGGGAGGCCAATAATATGATGAGCTAATATCTTCTTCCTCATCTGTTCTTAAATCTAGTTCATCCTCACTCTCTTCATCCCCATTCGCAATGAATGTGTACTCTACATCGCTGACATCTGACTCCAAATCTTGATCATCCACACTATCATACTTTTTCTTAATTGTCCTCGGCCTCCCGCCCTTCTTCTCACTTTGATCTTCTTCCTTTGCAACAATGAATGCAGACTCTACATCACCGAGATCTGACTCAGAACCTTGATCATCCTCACTATCATACTTTTTCTTAGTCATCCTCCTCCCAACTTTCTCACTTTGACCTTCTTCTTTTGCGACAATGAATGTGGACATTACACCATTGAGATCTGACTCAGAAACTTGACCATCTGCACTATCATTCTTCTTCTTAGTTGTCCTCCTCTTTCTGACCTTCTTCTCATTTTGATCTTCTTCCTTTGCAGCAGTGAATGCGAGCTCTGCATTGCTTAGATCCGATCCAGAACCTTGATCATCCACACTATCATTCTTTTTTTTAGTTGTCTTCCTCTTCCTGACCTTCTTCTCACTTTGACCTTCTTCTGTTGCAGAAATAGTAGTTGTGGCTGCAAATATTTAAGTTCAATATTTTCATTAGACTATAGAATGTGCACCAAGCACAACCATCTGACAGAACTCGGAAGTACATGACTATACATATAAAAACAAAGATTGATTCAAGACTACAAAAACTTGATGATAAGGTGTACCTTTCCGGCGTGTCCTTCGGGGGGTTTTCTTCTTATCATCAACAGTTTCTACATCACTACTGCCCAAAGCTTCATTTTCATCTGATATATCAGATATTGCTTTCTTTCTAGTCCGCGTGGTAGCTTGTTTAGAAGCTTTAAGCGTTTTCTTCTTTGCAACGGCCTCAATTTCACTGGAACCGTCTTGAGATGAACCATCAGCAGCTTGTTTCCTAGATACGGCCTTTATGAGCCACTTATTATGCAATCTAAGACCCCGAAGTTGCACCAAGTTCAGTGAGGGGTGAAAAGGCAAATTCAACTGGTTCCTGCATATTTCAATAGACAGAAAATGTTATTAAACCCAAAAAAGGCTAAACAGTTGTGAACACCATATATTCATTCACCTGTAATGCAAATTAAGTGTTCAGAGCTGTAAAAGCCTGAGCTCCTTCTCATGGATTCCAATTCCAAACCATAAAATTCCCTAAAATTCTCTCACTAACCAAACCCATTTCAAATCCCTTTTTCACTTTCAGTAAGTACATCAACAAAAAAACTATTTAACTTTACAAGACCTTGCCAGGGTTTAACAGAATATGAACACAAAAACACTAAAAGGTACAATTTTTAACTAAAAATTGCAGAGACAACATGAAATGATTTCAACCCATATGAGTAAAAGACCCAACAAATTCTTGAAATTCTCATTTAACCACAACACAAATATGTTGAAAATGGGCACACCAAGAGACCAAGAAATGGAAATATAGAGTGAGTGAGTGAGTGAGAGAGTACCTGGGCAATAAGAGAAAGTGGGTGAAAGTAAGAGACGCCATTGACAAAGCTTCCTCTACAGAACTCTATCTCTCACACCCATATAACCCAGCCGAGCCTGAGCTTCTTCAGCAGCTACTGGGGTTTTAGCTCAGAAGAGTTAGCGGCAAAAGGATGAGACTTTACTTTCGCATAAAAAGAGTATCAGTTAGCTGATAATTTAATATTATGTCATTTGGATGAAACGACGTCGTCTGCGGGAAAAACCATCCCAAAACGCGAGACACCCAAGTACTACTCTCCTCAGTACTCTCAGTCGCAGACCCAGAAATCGCATCCAATGGAGATGGACCAGATTTGGTAAGATTGGCTTCGGATTTTGATCGTTGGACTAAAAAGGTACCATTTTTATTCATGTTTTTGCTTCATATGTGTGCTGAGAATTTCAGAGATTTAACGTTAGTTTTGGTTTTGTTAAT
This sequence comes from Monsonia emarginata, assembly GCA_036897685.1. Classification (NCBI taxonomy): domain Eukaryota; kingdom Viridiplantae; phylum Streptophyta; class Magnoliopsida; order Geraniales; family Geraniaceae; genus Monsonia; species Monsonia emarginata. Next base: position 5,745 of record JAYMSY010000980.1, read on the forward strand.
GACCAGAATGTCTGGGTTTTTTTCGGTCTGTTTAAGGTTATGCATCTTTTGACTTGTGGGTTTCATTCTAATTTTCATTAACTTCTCTCTTTTGCTTGAAATCTGAAGACTTGTGCAGTGACCTGGAGTGGTGAGGCTTAGATTCCAGGTCACTGAAAATACAAAACTCCAATTCAATATGAATATCTTCAAGCGAGCACTGCCCACAAAACGTAGGAGTGATCTAATCAAGTATTGTAGAGGTAATTTGGGTTCTATCTTCACTAGATTTGCTGCATCTTGTTGTTTTAGAGTTGTTAATTTTGGCAGTGAATCATAATTTTTTCCTTGTTGGTGTTTGTGAGAATTGCCAATTGTGGATTTATAATATATTAATATTGCCTGTTTCTGTTGTGTGTGTTCAGTTGTGTTGAATTGAATTTGATTGCAGGATCTTGTACTGCTCTATTTCATTCGTCCTCGGACACCTTGGTTGAAGTTCATGCTCAAGAGCAGGAAGTAGTGATTGCTTTGGGAAGCAATGTGGGTGATCGACTTAATAACTTCGACGAAGCATTGGAGTCAATGAAGAAATCTGGCGTACACATCACAAGACACGGTTGCTTGTACGAGACTGAGCCTGCCTATGTGACCGATCAGCCCCGGTTCCTCAACTCGGCAGTTAGAGGTGTTACAAAACTCGGGCCTCATGAACTGTTGGGAGCGCTCAAGAAAATTGAGAAGGAAATGGGTCGAACGAAAGGGATAAGGTATGGCCCTAGGCCAATTGACTTGGACATATTGTTCTATGGAAAGTTGAGAGTTGGTTCTGATATTTTGACTGTTCCCCATGAGAGAATTTGGGAGAGGCCTTTTGTGATGGCGCCTTTGATAGATTTATTGGGATTGTATACTGATAGTGATACGGTTGCATGTTGGCATACCTTTTCATTGCATTCCGGTGGACTCATTGAATCGTGGGAAAAAATGGGAGGTGAATCCCTCATTGGGAAGGAGGGAATGAAAAGGGTCTTACCTGTTGGAAATCAATTAATGGATTGGTCTGAGAAAACATCTGTCATGGGTGTCCTTAATTTGACTCCGGATAGTTTTAGTGACGGAGGAAAGTTCCAGTCTGTGGAGGCTGCTGTTTCTCAAGTTCGCCGGATGATATCAGAAGGAGCAGATATAATTGATCTTGGTGCACAATCTACACGACCAATGGCCCCTCATATTACTGCCGAGGAAGAACTAGAGAGACTAATCCCCGTGTTAGAAGCTGTTGTAGAGATGCCTGAAGTTCGGGGAAAGCTCTTATCGGTTGATACTTTCTATTCACAAGTTGCTTCAGAAGCAGTCAGCAGAGGGGCTCATATGGTGAATGATGTATCTGCTGGGCAATTGGACTCCGACATGCATAAGGTTGTCGCAGGCCTTAAGGTTCCTTACATCGCTATGCACATGAGAGGGAACCCGTCTACCATGCAAAGTAGTGAGAACGTGAAGTATGATAATGTTTGTTCTGAGATTGCCTCAGAGTTAAACTCCAGGGTGAAAGAAGCAGAATTGTCAGGTATCCCAGCGTGGAGGATCATTGTTGACCCGGGAATTGGATTTTCGAAAAACACTGAACAAAACTTGGACATTCTTATGAGATTGCCAACCATTCGATCTGAGATTGCAAAGGAAAGTTTGGCCGTGTCTCATGCTCCAATGCTCATTGGTCCTTCCAGGAAGAGATTTTTGGGTGAAATTTGCAACCGCCCTGTAGCAGTCGAAAGAGATCCTGCTACTATTGCTTGCGTAACAGCTGGGATTTTGGGAGGTGCTAACATTGTAAGAGTACATAACATTAGAGATAATCTAGATGCGGCGAAGCTCTGTGATGCAATGCTGCAGAGGAAGTAGTTTTTGCCTGATTTCAGAAACCAAGTGATTTTATTTCTTTTCAGCTGAGAATTTGGCCATTATATCTTGTGCAACACAAAGCAAAAGAGTGAGATAAAGCTACAAGGCCTCCTGATTTCCTAAGCTCTCACTTACAAACATGATTTTGTTTTATTTAACATACATTTTGATGTAAGCCTTACATAAGTGTTTCTTCTTTTTTTCTTTCACCAAAGTTGTACTCAAACTTACTAAATTCTTGTTATGCAATGGAATTTCTGTTGATCAGTGATCATTGTTGTGTGGAAATCAAGAAAACATGTTCTAATGCTCATCATCATCTGGCTTGAGATGGGGGTTTCATATTAGACCATAGAGGCTAAGGTTGTGCCTTCAGAAATTTCAGACACTCAAAGCAAACTATTTCTTGGAAATTTTGGTCATAAATTACTATATATATTATGCAGTGTTATGAGGTGCATGATTAAGGACAATCACCCTTAGAACTCACACGGGTCATACACACATGGGTTATACAACTGGAAATAGTCTTATCCATTGACTACTAATACTAATGAAAAGTAAGTCCAATACCCGTCTTAAAGAATTTTTGGCTATGGTACTCGAACATATGACTATGAGGTTATGTCGGGCAATATTATTGGGACAACTGATTTCTCCAGCTGGCCCATAATTTTTGTGGCCCCAACGCCAAAAAACAGCAGAAGATAGCTAGTCCATGCAACAGGACACAACTGGTTGGGCCGGCGACTTGGCCATTTTTTAATTTTTTTTTTTGCGTTTAGTAGGACAAAAAGAAACCATATAAGAAGATCAGTTCGCCGACACGACATTAGAGTCACGAGATTTGTAAGAACTACTGCAACGTCATAAGGATTCTTTTCTTCACAAGTATCACATGTCAAGAAAAGATAGTTTCTACCGTTTTTCTTCAGTCTCAAAAATCAAAGAAGAGAAAAAAAAATAGTGACCCATAATCTACAAAATAACAAACTAAACAAGCAACAAACTAGGATTTAGAGCAATTTGCTCTCCAATAAAGTCAACGCCCACCCTTCCTCGTAAAGACACGAGATATATGAGATATATGGGAAATCTGTTTCACTTGAAGAACAGATAACTTCTACGGTTTTTCTTCTGTCTATCAGAAATCAACAAGTTCATTGAAGGAACAAGAACAGTAACCCATAATCTACAAAATAACATACCCAAAAACAAAACTAGCACCAAATTGGGATTTAGAAAAATTTACTCCGATAAAGTCAATGCCCATCGCCATAAAAACAGGTGATATAAGGGGATATCTGTTGAGATAGATGAGAGGGCAATAGATTCACAACGTACTGGCATGGTATTAAAAACAATAAGGTGGCAGTGACAATTCTAGGGCCCAGACCATCCCAAAGGGCAATGATACTACAGAGTCACCACATTCGTGGATAGCTAAAGAAACGAATAAATGGATAGACATCTCAGAACCTCCATTGACAACTGAATTAGGGACCCATCTCTTTCTTATTGAAACTTCCCCCATAAATAAATGTGTTTCACAAAAATGACAATGATTTCAACCTTTGATTGCTGATACTGTGAAGTGTGAACTATGAAAAACCAGAGACCCCTGCACTAGCACTGTGGCTATGTTCAACAGTACAATTTTAGATGGTTAAATTCCTCACAATACATCCCTCTTGATGATCCCATAAATATGGTAAAAAGAAATAGTGTAATAAAATGCAAGCAATGACACCGAAACCTAATAAAATAACAAGTGCTTCAGTTGGGACTAAACAAGGCAAAGAACATAGAGCAGTTTTGCAATAGGAACACAAAAAAAACATCACAAACTCAGTTAGGCCTAACAAACTGAGCTGATCATTTTATATTGTTGAATCATTATTAGCTACCAAGCCATCCTACTCCTACCTACTGGGATTCAACAAGAAAAATTGATTCAATGCTAGCACGGCATGAAAAATTTAAGCTTGAAATTCAATCTGACTGGCGAACATAGACACACAAGTAGCAATGAGGATCACATATTTGTCAAACCGAAATCATAAACAGATACATAGAAACAATGAGAATATACACAATATATACATGGAGCTATGGAAGAACAGTTAACAGATAGGTATGTGAATATTCATAGAAACCAATTAAAAATCCCCAATTCTCTTGCTTTGCTATAGATCAGAACAATGCCGAATCAGTCGGCAGACGGTCGATCCGTCATCTGAGCGATCCTCTTGACCGAGAAATTCAAGCAGCTCGAAACCACAATCCATAAGATCACTTCGTAAAACCAATTAGACGCAGGATTCGGATCCTCGTCCCAACCATGCCCTCCAAATCCATCATTATTCCAACTCCTTCCGCCTCCGCCTCCACCTCCACTTTCTAGCGCACCATCTCCTCGAGGCCGAGAGGT
>JAYMSY010000981.1:0-10058 GCA_036897685.1 Monsonia emarginata
GTGAGTCCTGCAAAAAAACCACACACAGCTACTCCATGTAATGGGGCAGCTGTTCGGGTCATTTTTATATTTTCTTGCGTTAAGTGGGGTGGGGCCAAAAATAATCATATGGGAAAGTCAAGTCGCCGACTTGACCAATTTCACCAATGAACAACTCTTCTCCTGATTGCAGCAGCCGGTAGATGCCGTAGTGCACGGCAACTACCCATGTCTCCCATAAGACATGCTCTTATAGCTGTGATCGACCTGGTTATAGTTCCATTTCATCCAAAAAATTGTGGCCCAAAAGAACTTTTATAAGTGGAGAATGAGAAGTTGAGGGCAACTTTGTTTCAGCTTTGAAACAACTCGTAGGTTGGAAAATATAATTTTTTTTAATTGTTTTGACCCACTTATAAGCTAATGTGAACACCTTAGATCAAAATAGTTGCATTCATCAAAGGAATAGCCACCTAAATAGGCTTTTAGAACAACTTTTAAACTTCAAAGCTCATAATCTTGAAAAGAAGAGTTTGGTAGATTTAAAACATCTCATAAGCTATAAAGTGACAAGCTGCTCAAACACTGGTTCAATACCAAACTTCTCATTCTTCAACTTACAAATATAGCTTATTTGCTTGCCTCCATATAAGCCATTTTAAAAAAGTCAATCTAAACATGTTCTCCTATTCTTTCAACTGAACTATATAGGGCACCAATATTGAACAGATTGGAGTAAAGATCAAAACAATATTGAATATTGCTTATAAGCAAATACTTCTTTTCCCACAACACAAGACAGTGCAAACTACAAACCTTAGTAAAGGATCAAAATGATTTGAACAAAGCAAAATCATGAACAAATTGTGGAAGTTAACAAAAGTCAACTCAGCCTGCTTTTGATGTTCTTACCACAGGTGGGAGAGCAACTGAATCAAGGTCTCCAGGATAAGGAGTCCACAACCCTAACCCTCCCCTACTCTCCCTTAAGCTACTACCATTCCCTTTGAACTCGTTCAACGATTTCACCCACTCTATCTTAGAAGAATGTTCCCGAGTATGCGGATGCAGAATAAACAGTGAATTGTACTCACAATTCGGGAACATAAAGAATTTGAATGACTCACCTAGCCTATACACGACATAGCCAAAACTCAGTTGATCCCGCGGTGTGAAGAGGTTGACCTCGTTGAACCACAAGCAGCTGAACAAGTTAGTTAGTGCAGTATGTTCCCTAATGATCACAGCTCCTTCCGGCACATCTGCATTTTACAAAGTTGGTCAATTGCTGGTATATCAAATGCATCACAATTCACAATGATCATAGGAATAGCCTATAGTCATACATATCCCCGTCTTTTTTAGGCTTAAAAAGAATTACTCGGCCTCTATCCCAAAATAAGTGTCCTATTCTCCTAACCTGGATGTCCCAAAATAAGCGTCCACATTCTCTTTTAGGGAGTTAGGCATAAAGTAGCAATAATGTCCTCCTTATGATTTATGAGTTGGTTAGAAGTTACAACCATCTAGTAGGACAGAACATCGGAGGTTATGGGGGCAAGGGGTGGAAACGGGAAAGTCAAGCATGAACTTCACAAATTCTTAATTTATGTTAAAAGTCAAATAGGACATTTATTTTTGGACGGATGAAGTATTATTTTCCTTTTCCCTATAGGTTGGCATTCATGTTCAAATTGTGATAGACTAAAAAACCTAGAGATCTAGTGCTTGAATTTACATTAAGCAACCATATTGAAACTATAACAATAGAATGAGAGATATGGTTTCCTTCTTACCACTGACAGTTCTCTTCTTCGGACTCCATGGCTCCAATCCTTCATATCGGTATATCTTCATATGGAGATCTATGAGTGGTCTGGCATATCGCTTTCTCCGCTTGTTTGAATCAGCCTCCTCGTATATATTGCGATGATGCTTGTGCTGAGCAATGGCAAATGTGTGCTTGCCGCGCCATAAATATCTGCAGATCAGATATAAAGCCCTTTTATCTAATCGGGTTCTGAATCAAAATCATCAGAGAAATGAATTTATGTAAGGTAATAAAAAGTTCATTCATTAACAATCACCTGCTTCACTCTCTAAGTGATAAGAAAATTTTACTACAACTAGAACAAACATCAGTATCCTTCCTGTCAACTGACTAGGCTGAGAGAACATGTTTCATGAATACAATTAAGGTGACGTTTGTTTTTTTTAGAATATAATGCTTCATTTGACTTTCAAGATTAGGAAACAAAAACCCATAAAGAAATATCAAAACATCATCTTAACAGATCCTTGCAACTACCTATGTTAATGAAACCAGAACAGCTTAACTTAAATGCTCTATAATTTTCCTCTTACCAACTTGTCATTATTAGCCAAAAACGGGAGGGTTAGTCTGTAACTAGAAAAACGAGAAATACAGATTCCATTTTAAAACATACCTTTCTAGCATTAGCAATGGGTCAACTATCAACTCCATTTTGCCATCAATCCATATGCTGTACTGGGCTTGAGGGAACAACCTGTGAGTTAAGATTTTGGGAACCTTCCCATTCCTTCTAGGTTCATCATATGGTGGATGCTTCAGTGGAATAAGGCGCCACATACCCACCCATTGGCCTCCAGCATTATCTTCTCTGATGGTAACATTTTCTCTTATGAAATTGTGAGATACCTCGTCAACCACCATAAGGAAACAGAAGAGCTTCTTTGAACGGGAGCTTATATTTGTTGGCTGATGAGGTACATCATATCCATCAAAGATGCCCGACGCAACAACAAACCTACACTTTTTGACACAGTCAATGTCTGCTGTTTCCATTTCCGCGCCACCACCATGCATAAATCCACAGTGCACCTAGGGGAAATAGCACATAATAAAGTTCAACAAACAGACAATGTTCAACACTCAGAAGATACGAATTTGCAAAGTGCAGTATCTCGTGTTTATTTCTTAGGTCTAATCGTACGAGTGTGAAACACATCCTATAAGGTAATAAGGTACGTAGACAATGTCACCTTCATGGATGGTTTCAGTTTAAAACTTTCGTCTCTTTCTGACCAGCTTTGATGTCCTCCAAATAGTGGGGATGATTGTGATACATTATTCTGAGGTTCATCTTCTGTTATAAAGGATAGCTTTTTGACGATTTTGTCAGGAGTTTTTTCATTTGGAATAACTATTTTGTCAGGATCATATGCAAGGGGAATTGGACAACCTAATTGACACGTTCAAAGCCAATATCAGTAATAACCATAACAATAACAAGATCTACACTTCAACTCAAATGTGTAGAGTATCTTACGATGTTGTGGTTTTGGTACAAGTCCCATTGTGTCTAACATTATAAATACTTTACTTTCTTTGTTACAAAGAGCTGCAATCAATAAGAAAGCCAAGTATTACTTCTGACATAGAAATTGTACAAAACAAAAACTCGGTAAAGTTCAGGACCATAAGCAGATCATGACCGCAAAAATCCACATTGTGCAAACATACCTGAAAAGAAAGCGAACGAGGATTGACACGACCAAACATGAAATAATAATACAACAAGAATTAGCAGCATCCACGCAATGCCTCCAACAAGAACCAACCGTATAAAGCCCCTCTTCCAAAAAAGCTTCATCGTGTAATCTTGGGGCAACCTCTCAGGAGAAAACAATCCTCCTTCAACATCTGCATCACCACCACGTTTACATACATTACTTACATTTCTCGCCTCAACAATACACCTAGTCATGTAAAATAACACATGCAGCGAACATCCATCACACACAGGCAATATGAAGCTCTAAGTAAGAGCATAGCACAAGAAAGACATCTCTTACACTAGCTAATACCATTCAACACCTAAAGGCCTGCTCCTCACAAGAGATATCTCTCTAGTCATTTTAACAACGCTCTAACGAAAACACATATGAACCTCATATAACAGATAAAACATATAAGCTGCAACCAAATGTTCAATTAGATACATTGCAAATATTATGCAGAATGCAAAATCCATTCAGCACAAAACAAAGATACAATTTTTCTTTTCCTGTTTTGCACAATTCTAGTAATAAACCCCAAACCCACAAAATCAAAAGCATCATGTAGTTCAAACCCAATATCATGACTCAAACACACAAGAGCCTCCACAACCAATGACACAGTCCTGACAAGTGACAACAAACATCTACCTCACTACACAGCACAAAACAATGCCATAACCAAAACTCACAAACAGAACACTTCCATGGTTCCATCAATGCTGTGAACAGCTACCAATTATGCAACTGGTTAAAGCACCCAAATTGCAGCATAAAACTCCAAACCCACAAATCAAAAACAATAGAAATCACTTTCTTCACCCCCAAAATTTGATCTTTCCTCACCTTTAGCAAGTGGGTTCTGATTGCTCCGGTCTCCTCTACGGTTCAGACGCATAGAAACAGGCTTTTGAAGCTCCCTCTCCATTTTTGTTCGCATTCATCAACGAACTCCTAATCACTATAACAACACAAACGACACACAAATTCACAATCTCGTAGCGATCAAACCGAAATGAATTGACGTTCACAGTGTCCGCAACTCTACTCAGTGGACGACGGATTGGATTGTACAGAAAGATACAGATCCAACGAACACAATTAACGGTTCTGGCAGAAGAAGAAGAAGCTAAAGACGACGCCGTATCACCGCATCGGTGTGGATCTGGAAATTTTGTGTTCAGTGTTGGGGAAGAGAGACCGAGGGACACCAAAAGCATAAACGACGCCGTACTGAAACGTAGCTACAGTTCCTCTATTTTTAATTTTTTGTTAGTTATTTGTTTTTTATATATATAATTTCGGGCGCGCCACTGTAAATCATCATCTTCTTCTCTGTTAGGGCTTTAGGGGTTGCAGAAAAATGGAGACAGAGGTGGTGAAAGCAGAGCTGGTTTTGCCGACCCACCTGAGTTTCAAGAAGATACAGATGTACGAGAAGTACCCAAAAGGCCAATCGAGAGGCAGGCACTGGAAGCACCTCAAGCAGATCATTCAAGCTGAGAATTACCAGAACTATTCTCCAGATGAACCCAATTGTGAGTTTCAATTGTTCAATTATCATGCAATTGCTGAGTTTTCAGAAGATGGGTTGCTTTTAAATTCATGAATTGATTGAGTGTAGAAGAGTATGGTCATGGCTAGCTGATGAGAGTGGTTGTTTCATATCTCATTTGTAATCAGAAATTGCACAGTTTATAACTTTCTTCAATTCCTTGCATAGGTTAGAATGGAGGGATTGAACATAGAAGGCAAGTTCTTTGTGTGTTCAGTTTTGAAACCATGATTTAAGCTTTCCTGAATCCTGAGTGGAGTTATTATTCCCAATTGAATGAATCATACTCTAAACTGGGTTTTTAGTGGACCGTGCTGATGTTGGTTGGGTGTTGGAATTAAGGTTAATATCTTTTTGAGGAAGTTTACAGCTTCCAAAACCTTGGGAGGAGTTTCAGTTTGGTGAAAAATCTTATGCATTTTGAGAGTTCAACTGTGTATGAATTTTATCGTCAGAACTATGGTTCTAGTTGTGGGGAACATGTGGATCCAAAGGGTGTATGATTTTGGGCGTAATTAATGACAGTCTATATTGGCGGGGGCTGTGTGCATATACAGCCGTGTGACTGTGTCTCTGAGCTCAATGCTCAAGTCTAAATTCCATATTGATCCTTTCGAGTCCAGAAGGTTTTGTTTTCTTCTTCTTTGTTACTGATTGTTTGCAAGGAATTGTCAATCTCGGCTTCATTAGGCTGATTCTTTTGTTGGATCTTGTTTTGCAGATGTTAATATTGAATCACCACCCTCTATGCATCCATGCAAGAGAATATGCGATATAACGGGGTTTGAGGTACGTGCCTCAACTGAGCTACCAACTCTTGCAGTCTTGCCTATGTTGTATGAGCATATGACTGAATAAATATGTAGCTACTTTACTGAAGATGGTTTATATGCTTATCTGAACATTTTATGTGTAAGATAGGAATTTTTAGTGATAAGATTTTGTAGTTTATGAATATGGGTATGTGAACATGCGTAAAGTTGTGGATCCATCTTTAGTTTAAGAGGGAATCTGGTGCAGTCCTTAATTCTATAGGAATCATTAAATTTCCATTGTAAGATCCTTCAACCCTTTGTAAAAAGTTCTCATGTGGAGAACCTGTATGCACTTGAGCCCTGCTCCCATCAGACTCGTTTATATGCGATGAGACAATTATGGTAGGATGGTTGTGGATTCAATCATTTGTGTTCTTAGCTACCAAAAAGATGAAACCCACAGGCTATGTCGACTGCTTTATTGTTCTTTCTAGTGACCTACCGAGAGATTGATAACTTAAACTTTTGTGGCAGAGTGAATTATTTTTAAGCACAATCTTGCTTGGTGCCTAAATGATTGTCACGCTTTATCTGTTATTGAATTGGTAAAACAATTGATTGATTATTGATCACGCAGGCACCTTACTATGATCCAAGGACTAATCTCCGCTATGCAAGTACCGATGTCTTCAAGATCATAAGGTCACTGCCAAATGACTATGTGCAAAGGTATTTGGCACTGAGAAATGCAGCAGTTGTTTTGAGGTGACAGGGGAATTTCGCGAGATACTAGGAGCCTGTTTTCGAGTTCATAGTGTCACAGCTTAACTACTATCGAGCTGAAATGCATCAGTTTTATGGAAACCCGGAAACCTAACGTGACAATGGAAATGTCTTTTTTCTCTTTCTTCTCTGTTGTGCCTTTCACTTTTACCCTATTGTAGAAACCTGAGATAGGTTCTCATGGAGGGCATTGTGTTTAGCATTCTGTCAAGTGTAGCATGTATGATACACTTATCACATTATCATTACTTGACCTTATATATATATATATCAGTTGGATTTTCTCAGTTTATGTATCATTTTTCCATCACTACCTTTGCAATTGAACTTTCATATCATATCTTGGTCAGGCTTCAAATAACAAAGAAGATTGTGTTCAAGATCATGGATCCTTTGAAGATAGCTAAAAATTACAACTTACTCAAATTTTTGGGCAAAATATATCAAACATTCTTGCAATTCCAAGCTTTGGACAATACTATTATATTCATTCAAGTCATTAACTACTTGTCTGAAAAGGAGAGATCCAAATAAAATGCTTGTTCTTACAAATCATATCATCCATATTTGCATTGATCTGACAGAAATGTTTGTGCAAGAGATGTCAACTTTCTTTTACAATCTCCAAAATTCTAAACTGATAAGTGATATCCAAGGAACTCACTCGAAGCAGGAGTCTTAGGCATCATTATGTAACCATCATTCTTTTCATAGTTCTTTCCTGCTCCCATTTTCTTCAAATCCCAATACATTTTGACCTTGTTTCCTCGAAAGATCCCTGTGGCCACTTGTATTTCAAGTTTGAGCTGTTTCTAAGAGGTATGAATATATAAGCTATAGTACTAACAAGACCCGAGAAGTGCCTAATACCATCATTATGAACTTCGCCTGAGAAGCAGAGCCAAGAGAAAGGAAAGCGAAGAGTCAATTGATGCTAGTGCTACGATGAGCAGAGCAACGAGAACAAGCGTGAGGGTAGCTGTCTTCAGCTGCAGAACATCAGCGAACAAAACTTCAGCTTCTTAACTAAATACACAACTCCTATATAATGGCACAACAAATTACTACTTGAACAATAAATGAATCTAGTTCAAACTGATTCTATGACATGCATACCTCTCATCAAAACCAACAAAATGCTTTCATAAGTTCAGGTACGTATCTGATCAAAAGAGTTGATCCACCATGTAGAATAGGTACGCTCTTTTGTAATGGAAGTTTTTTCGATTTCACACTTAATGCAAAGGACATTGACTTCATTAATTGTATACATAGATTAATTGAATACTCAAGGCTTGGCCTTCCATAGAAAATCATCACAAATACCCAATTCTTTAGCATGAAATAGAAAATTTCAATTTGTAAACTAATGTCATTGAATATGCCTACAACGAATTCATTAATTGAATACATATATGACAAGGAAAAAGAAAAAAAGTTCAAGAAACGGAGAACTAGCAGCATAGACAGAAAAAGATATGCACACAATGCAACAATGTAAACCGACAGAAAATTAGCAAGAAAGGGTAGCAGCGAGTACAAGCAAGATGGAAGTGCTACATGTCTATTCCTCTGGACCCTGAAGTGTTTTTATACCCACCAATTGAAACCTCTTTAGTTTCGGATAAAAAAATTACCTTTGTGTTCAACTTATCCATGATGTATAACGTCTATAACTCTACATCAGTGGTAAAACGGATACTGGTAGTGACTTCAATAGAACCTTCCATAGTTTCGATTCCTCGTTATTGCAAGTTACCAACTACAACTAAAATGCAAGCCAAGATCCTCCATTTGCACATACAAGAATCCAGTACAATAAACTACATTCAAGTCAAAAATGAAATTGTACCAACCGTGCTTTGAAAGGCCGGCCACTCTATGTACTTGAGCTGACTTGGTTGCTCCAGCAGAAACTCAATTACTGATTTCAAACTCCTAAAATAAACACAACCAATCAAACAATCATTTCAGAAATGAACATTACACACCATAACACAACACAAATCCTATCATATCAAAAGGGTCATCAAATAGAATACCAATAAGCTTCCTTGTACAGGCTGATAAAGAATGGCTCTTCCTGCAAGTCACTACCCTCAATTCGAATCTGATTCTGATTACCTCCTGATGCTGCTGAGAGAGCAAATTTGAACCCAAAATGCTTCGACCCCGAACAGTGAATCTGTATATTTATCTCAATCCGAAATGGGTACAAATTGAAGTGAACGAAACCGATGAAACACAAATTACCTTAGCGGATTGAACTGGGGTGGCATTGAAACCGATAAGGCTGGTTTTAATCGGTCTATGAATTCGCCATAGAAGCTTCGAGTTCGAGGGACTGTATTGGATTAGACCTATAGAAATTGGGGAAATTAGGTTTTGAGAATTTGAAAAGAAGCAGAGAGAGAAAGAAAGGAACCTGAGAAGCTTGCCGTCGAGCCGAAAACAAGCGCCATTTCAGAGACCGAAGCTTAGCTGCTGAATCTTGTGAATTTGCGTTTTATGTTCACAACTGTAGCGTTTAAAGATGAAGCCAATTTTTACTACTACTCTCAGGAAATAAAAAAAACACTTGTTTTTTCTAAAATAAAAATATATAATTTTCCCTAAAAAAACATATATTCCCTCAAAAACATTTGTTTAATGTAATTCGGTTGCCCGTCAACTTGCCTAGAATGTTTTTAAAAACGGTTTTCTCTCAAGCATTTTGTTGCTTTTAGCTTCAACTGATTTAACTGGTTAACGAAGTTACTTATTTTAAAAAAAAATAAAAATACATGTTTAATATTTATAAAATTACTATGAGTTCTTTTCATTGATAAATTGTATTCATAACATCTTTAATGGTGCATACACAATTGGATTGCCAATGAGAAGACCGACTAAATAGATTGGAATAAAATTGTCCTTCAAACCTTCATTCGATCGGTCTGTCAATTTCGACCGATAGATTAACTGATTGTGTAGTCTGCACCTAATACACAAATTTATCCACCGAGTACAACCAACTGCATCAACTATAGTCGAAGTATATTTTTTACACTACAATTCATTTTTCTGTACAGTGATATTTTTGTTCATACGCACAATGCATTAACTACCTCCATAAAATTTAAACAAATCACTGGACCGACCATTAACACATAATTAGTTTTCCCATAAAAAAATCACTGAAATGTGTTTGAAGTTTAAATCTCCATCTAATCTTCAGGTTCTCAACTACCAAATCACTTTCTTGTCTGTTGATTACCTAAATTGAGGGTCAAATTCGATATTGTAAATTGAACCCAAGTTGGAAAATCCCATGGCACACTCAAATAATTTAATACCATTACAGAAACAAAATATTTTTTTTATATAAATGAGATCCTTCTATATTTATAGATCTTTAATTATAATCTTTTACATATGATTCCTAAACTGGCGTTATAATATATATA
>JAYMSY010000982.1:0-10057 GCA_036897685.1 Monsonia emarginata
TTAATAAAAGTATTCAATAAGGTTTTCTTCCTATACTCAAATGACCAAGATACTCTTCCACAACCTCTGAGTTGTGAGCTCAAGCATTTTGGATACACATTCTTTCTCTAGTTGTATAGCTCATGTGTGCATATGTATTATAAAATTAATATAGTTTAAAAGGAGAAATATATTAAGAAAAATTTAGAAATTTTCTTAATGTGGTTGTTTTGTTATTGTCATACCCCAAAACTCAGTCGGCGTGAGCCGTGAGATGTGACACTGACAGAAATATACGAAAATACTTTGAAACAATAATTTATCGTAAAAATATTAATATTTTGAAATAAACAATAGCGCAATGCAAAATAAGCAAGTTGAAAGCTCGCAGACCAAAAACCAACAAAGTATATGTACAATTACAAAACAGAAACAAAAATACAAAATCTGAAATATATCACAAACAAGACAAATCCCAAAGAGCACAGGACCAACCACTAAAGTTGTAACAATAAAAAAGTCGAGTTTGACACCACTATACTCCCTGCAAGCAAGAGCAACAACCGGAGGAACTGAAAATGTTATAGGAGAAAGGATCAGCGACACTCGCTGAGTAAGTACCCTCATAAAAGGGTCCTACGACTAAGGGTGCATACATACTAGCAAACTAGGGTTATATAACAAAAGATAAATATCAACCTAATATATAGAACAAACCTAACTAATCTACTAGCAAACAATGTCACGCAAGAGCGAAAACAATAAAGTAAAAGGAGAGTGAAGAGGTGCAACTCTATCTCCAAAACAGGTCGTATAAGCTCAGTAAAAACAGTCTTACCCAACGTTCAATTCATACGAATATAACCATTAATATTGATCAAAAGTACGATTCACATATACAAACAGATCTAGTCTCACAATCGACCAGTGAATTACCAAACAATTGCATGTGAGGAATCGCCCAAACTAGACAGCTAGCTCACTTATGGGTCGTTCCTAGCGATCATAACCCAGAAAATCAGATAGTGGATGTTCTCCAATATGCTACAGTTACTCGTCTAGATATTCAGTGTGCAGTCAATCGAGTTTGTCAATGCATACATGCCTCAACGAATTGTCATTGGACTACGGTAAAATGCATTTTGCGTTACCTCAAAGGATCTCATAGACTTTGTCGATGCATAGGTACAACATCGTCACTAACTATTACAACGTTCTCCGACTCCGACTAGGGATGAAATCTTAACAACTGCAGGTCTACACAAGATTTATGTGTCTACATTGGCCCCACCTTAATCACCTAGTCATCCTCCAAACAACAATCAGTTGCACAGTCCAGTATAGAGGCGCAGTACAAATCCATTGCAAATACGACAACTGAAATCATATAGGTACAACAACTACTGTGTGATATGCAGGTAAGACTTGCCACACATCCACGTCTCTATTGTGACAACCTCACTGCGACCTACATGGTAGCCAATCTAATGTTTCACAAATAGTCCAAACACATTCACATTGACTTCCATTTTGTGGAAGAAAAAGTTGAGCGAGACAACCTGCTAGTTTCCCATGTCCCACTCACAAGCAAGTTGCAGATATCTTCACTTAGGCCCTATCTACCTAATTGTTTCTACGATTTAGGAACACCCTCAACATCTGTTCCACGCCGAGTTTGCAGAAGGTTGTTAAAGAATAGATATGTGTTGAAATTATCTTGTAGATTGACATCTCATGTAATATGTATTATACTCTTACTCAAACTCCTTAATATATATTTCCATACTTTGTGTTGCGGCAAGATGTGCATTCAACTCTAATATTTCCAGTCTTTCACATGCGAATTCAACCCTAATATTTCCCATCTTTCACAATGTCTAATATACTAACGAAAATAGAAAGGGACACCGATTGTAAAACAATCATTCTTACAAATGAGACACATGTTTTGAAATAAAAAGAGTACTTAACTTATTTTCTTTCTTTGTCAATTGTCATCCATCTTCTACTAAACACAAAAAGTATTTCCAGTCCTAAGAAGACAGCTCATTGGGGATGCTTGATGCGACATGTGTGGGGAGGAACATTTTTTTGTGACAGGGCATTCAAAAGAAACAAGAGTGCTATAGGATGGAAGCTGGTCGATTATCAGGGTCATCCGCTAGTCATGCAATCTAAGCCAATTCATGCATCTTCGCCTCTATTTGCTTAAATTGTTGTCATTGCTGGTGCTTTTATTTTTGCTGTCAACAACAATATTCAACATGTAACTATGTGCACTGACTCGTTAAGATTGTTTAGGTACGTCAGTACGAGACTCGACAGTACGGAAGAGATCAGGGAAATGGTAGAAGATCTATAGAGCAAGGTTAATGGTAAGGAAAATTTTTATGTATCGTGGAAATGGATTAGTCGAAGATCCAATGTAATTGCTCATAGGTTAGCTAAACGAGCTAGTGGAGGAAACTCCAAATTTTGGACAAACCGTAACTTTTTGGGAATACCCCTACTGTTCTAATTCTGATGAAGTTTCCGTTTTATCTATAAAAAAACAAGGTACAAATAACATTAATTATCATACGTAAAAATTGATGCATGTGTTAACTTACGACCATAGTCTTTTTGGTAAGTGGACGAGGAATTGAAAGCAGATGCAGAACTTGCTTGATAGAAAATGGACAAATGAGCAACACAGAGATTGGAGCAAGCCATGAGCTACTCAGCACTTCACTACCCTACACACTTCATCAACTAGTATAATATTTGGAATTGTAGTAAAGGTTAGTATCAACAGTGAGGCCCAAACATATAGGCCCAAATATTTGATAGTCATGGGTGCTGGGGCCAGTCAACTATCAATCATAGGGCTGATAGTATGTATCTTTGTGGATACCATTATTAGCCTTCTGAGTCAATATCTCATCCTTTCTTTCAGCCCTCGTGTTGATTGGATTGACTTTTGTTGTTTTTGTGCATTGAGAATCTCAAATGAAGAAGATAAGCTTTTCCTTATTAGCCAAAGTTTGATTTAGTGTTGTTTTGTTTGTAATTGGTAATATCTGATCTGAAAATCAGAAGATGGGGGCTAAAAGAACAGGAAATATTTTGATGGCATAATCATGTGGAGGTTAAGGTTTAGGGTTTTGATGGCATAATCGTGTCTCAAAGCATCATTTGTCTTCATTTCTTGTTATATATTAGGTTTATCGTAAGAATGATTGGGGAAAAGAGAAAGAGAGAATGGATGTATGAACGATGGAAGGACAACAATTTAAACCCGGAGTTTATAAAGGGGGTTCAAGAATTCATAACATTTGCAAAAAAAGAAGTTGTTGGTGGTAAGATAAAGTGTCCATGTTCAGTTTGCATGAACCTCGAATATCAAAATCTTGTGGTGGCACAAATGCACCTTACGGGTAGGGGATTCATGCCGGCATATGAGGTGTGGACTGTGCATGGTGAAGCTAGCTCGTCCCGATACATGGAAGATAATATAGGAATGGAACGCCCTATGAGTCCTATTCGAGAAATGGTGTACAATGTTGCGGGGCCAGACGTGTATGATCAAATTATGGAGGAGGAACCAAGTGGAGAGACAAAAGCATTTTACGAAATGCTACAAGCTTGTGATGAGCCACTCTACCCTGGGTGTCAGAAGCACACAGTTCTCTCTGCAATGGCTCGATTGTTGAACATGAAATCTGAGAACCATATGTCAGAGAAGTGCTTCGATTGTCTTCTACAATTTCTGAATGAGGTATTGCCAGATGAGAATAAGTTGAGTTCTAATTGGTATGAGACTAAGAAATTGATGGGAGGTCTGGGATTGCCAGTGGAGAAGATTGATTGTTGCGTCAATGGTTGTATGTTGTTCTGGAGAGAAAATAGCAACAAGTCTAAGTGTGAGGTGTGTGGACAACCTAGGTGGACTCAAACAGAAAACACGGCTACAGGGGTCCGGGGAAAAAAGAAACCTCGGAAGCGAATGTACTACTTTCCATTGACACCACGACTTAGGAGGATGTACGCTTCTCCAGCCACTGCTTCACACATGAGATGGCATCATGGGCATAAATGTCCAAGAGACGGAGACATGTGCCATCCATCTGAAGCCGAAGCATGGCAAGAATTCAATAGATTACATCCTGATTTTGCTCAAGAACCTCGCAATGTGAGGTTGACTATGTGCACAGATGGATTTAATCCTTATGGAGGCACAGGAAGTCAATATTCGAGTTGGCCTGTAATCTTTAGTCCATTAAACTTACCCCCGGGGATGGTCTTGAAGAAACCATACATGTTCCTAACTGTATTAATCCCAGGGCCTTCTCAACCAACCAAATTCTTTGATGTATACCTTCAACCAGTTGTGGAAGAACTCAAGCTGTTGTGGTCAGAAGGTGTACAAGCTTATGATGTTGCTTCAAAACAAAATTTCCGTTTACGTGCTGCATTGATGTGGACAATTAGTGACTTCCCAGCATACGCTACAGTTTCTGGATGGAGTACACATGGCTTTCAATCATGTCCCCATTGGCTGGAAGCATATTCAAAAACTATAAAGTTAACCGATAGTGAACTTTGTCCTCTAAAAACAGCTTATGGTAAAAGAACCATAGAGCGTGAAAATAACAAAACTTCAATGAAGATCTATGGCAGGAGTCTCCAAACAATGCTTAAATTGAATTTGAAAGTCAAAACTGCATTATCTTCATTGCAATATCGAACATGATAACAAAATAGTATAGTTAACAATAAACAGTGAATCATGTAAAAGTTACAGGAAAAGAATGGTCCTATTATGAAAATGGAAAAGATTCTCATTTCTGTCCCTCGCCTAGAGTTAGAGTTGAAACTAGAAAGACATCAAACTAATAAAATCAGATCTACCACTAGCTTTAATACCAATAAAAGTTTCATCAATCACAAAACATATAGAGGTAATGTGTACCTCACACAGTGAGCTTCATCTACAATAAAACTTGCCAATTGTCTCTGTGAATTATGAGAAAGTATTAGTTCGGGTCTTTTTCCCCTCATTTTCAGAGGCATAATTATCCAGGTTGACATGGTATTGAGAGAAATCTCAAGAAAAAAAAAATTTACCTTTCGATACAAGCATTTTAGAGTCTCGAGAAATGATTGGTTTCCTGCAATTCTTTCAGGAGTCACATCCAAGAGCTTGCATGATGGTTTATCTTTCCTAGAAATAAGAAACACAATGAGCAAAAATATAAGTATTAATGGACAAAGAAGATTGATTTCACGCGCGGTTATTGCCTATCAAAAAATAAAAGAAGATTGATTTCGGCTCAGAAACCTATATGAAAAAAAAACAGAAGTGGGTCCCAAAAATATGTCAACTAAGCATACAACTCTAGTCTGGAGGAAGAATTGAACCTTGCCTTAGCTCTTGTAATACAGCTCCTACTTGGGAAGGAGTTTGTTGAGAATTGAGAAATGTTGCCGGAACCCCAAACTTAAGGTTCAGTGTAATTATTTGATCCTGAATGAGAGAAAGCAGCGGAGATACAACAATGGTAACCCCGCATTGCAGAGTTGCTGGAAGCTGTACAAAGCAGTGAGGATACGTCAAGCGTAAATTCCAAAGCAAAAAAGTAGAGATGATTCATAAGGCCAACAAAGATTAAAATCATACACAACTGCCAACTCTAGCCAAATTTGTACGTTAGATCATCTATACAAACTCAATTCCATCTCACTCTTAATATAAGAGAAAGGAGACCTGACCTGGTAACATAAACTTTTCCCGCCTCCAGTAGGCATAAGAACAAAGCAATCTCGTTTGGCCACCAATGCTTTACAAGCCTCATGCTGCAATGGTCTGAATTTTCTGTTGCCAAATATTACAACATTGGCCAATTCAGTATCATCCAAATTCTGTAATTCTTCGTAACCGAGAGTTCGAAATTCATCATTTGTTGTCCTGGAGCGCTGTCTCTTATTTGAGACTACTGAACCTTGGGTAATGCTGCTCTTACAATCCTGCAGAAAAATGGGTCATTACATCGCAGAAAAAAACGCCTAAAGCAAGATTCTATATCTTAGAAAAGTTTATTAACTGATAATTGTTTACTGTACTGCATTATAAAGCAGCAATAATGGAAGTTCCCTGTGGAGTTCATATCTATGAAAGAAACTCCCCAAAACCGAGGCAACTAGAAATAAGATGCACATCCTACAATTTCGTTTTGAATCTGAAACAACAGATTAAAAAACTAAAAACGAGAACAATGAGACTTCTTACCGATGACTTTGGAAAATAGTCATGTAAACTTTGAGTTGGGGTACGACTGGTATTAGAGCGAGTGTTCCTTCCCTTAGGAGTCGTAAAATCTAAGTCTTCACTGTCACTACAAGAGTCCAGTTCCACAAATTGTGGGTGCTTTTGAGATTTAGGCGAATCCTCTATAATGTTAACATATTCTCTCGCATCATTGATATCATCTGTTTCACAACTGTTGAGAACATCTTTACCAAACATGCTATTCAGAGCCCCACAAGTTTCTGACTCCATCGCCTGCAAATCATCCCACTCCTCACTATCTTGCATGGACTCAGCCAGTGAAGCAAGAAACTCATCGCCACAATGCTCCACAGAAATAAAATCCCGGCCATCATCACCTTCAAAAGAAGAAATCGGCACAGAACAATGATAATTTTGTCGGCAATAGATTACAGGAACCAGTGAATCCCATCTGACAGGTCCAAACCACCAAATTTTGTTCCCCTTATTGGTTCATCGATCTTACAAAATGTACTCAAGAAATACAATAATAAAAGCTATTGTTCTACTGAATGCATATATATTCATGAACCTTGTCGACCAGGATGGCTCCATAACTAGTTCACCTCACAGACAAAACCATTTTTTTTAAAAAGAACACTTGAGTTGTTTGACAGGACCCGTATCATATTTATTAAAAAAAAGACATAAAAAACTTTACCTCTTCAAATCAAGTACTATATACATTACTTAAACATTAAAATCCACGAAACTAATTGGCTTTAATTCGTTATTAGAAAGAGAAAGGAAAAAAAAGATATTTATATACATTTTCCAAGTCAACATAAGCAGCAACTAATTAAATCACAACTTGCAAGCCCATAACCATGAACTGTGAATCGCAAGTGGGTGTTGATGGATGGGTCTTGCGGATTCGGATCACGCACCAAAACAAACAAGCTTGTTATATTACGTGAAGTGGAGGTCACGGCTAAAGCATTAAGGGCATCTTTATCGGGACAATCAAGACAATTGTTGTCCCATCACACGAAGAAAAAATATTAAAAAATAATTTGAAAGTGCAGATCAGATAGTTGATCATGCCTTTAAAAAAAAATAGCTGATCATGCAGCTCTATAATTATTTATTTTTTTGGTTGAAAAATAAACAAAAATAGTCGTATTGTCGATTTGACAAGCCAAAACAACTATCCTTGATTTGTCCGGATCCCACACCCACTGAACAACTAATTGGAGATGGCCTAAACTAGCTCTAGCTGCTATACATAAAAAACAGTGGACATTTTTGGACCACCATCAAAGATCATAGTAGAATTTTTCCCCATATCTTTATATTTGTCTTTATTTTGATTTTTCCACTTTTTATTCCCCTAAATTTGATATTGACAGCTCCAAAAGCTCGTGCTTTACTAATATTTTAATGAGTGAAACGTAACTAGACGAAACTGAACCGAACTAGTTCCTTCTGTTTTGCTTGTGTTCCCAAAACTGAACACATAATAGAACGGAACAAAAAAAAAGTAACCAAGTTTTCAAGTCTTGGTTTGGTTTGTTTTTTTCAATATTATACGCTTTTAAAATTAAAAAGGACTTTGACACTTTGTTTTCTTTTTGGTAATATTATTATTTTCGTTTTTTTTAATTATTTGTTTTTTCCAGTTTGTTATGTGGAGACTCACGAGGGATGCGTCATTTGTGCGTGTGTACTACGTGAGGGTTGATACGGCGTCGTCTGGGTTCAAATTTAGCGCGCTCACTCGCGTTGGTTTGTTGATATTTGATGGAGTAAGTTTTCTTTTCGTCCTCTGGTCAGAAAATTCAAATTTATTTCAGTCTCTCTCTCGCGCGCCAAAATTGAGGCTACAGAGGAGCGGAAATGGAGGATCTGAGCAGATCGTCGGTGATGTCCTTCTTCTCCGATCAGCATCTGTGCTACGCCGATGTCCTCTCTCCGTACGAGGTGCTTTTTCCGTTCTCGTGAATCGTGATCGTCGCTGTGATCTATTCTGTGTTTTAGGTGTGATTTGAACTTCTTCTGTTTCAGGTTCGAGCGAGGATCGAAGTCGCGGTTCTCAATTTTCTCAAGATCTTGAGCTCTCCTGTTCCCGCCATCTCAGATCTCCCTCTGGTAATGCGAAATTATTGTTTCTTCTGTGTATACTCCCTAATTCGCGATCGATTTAGAGATGTTTGAGAAAAAGTAATATTAGCTGGTGTTTGGTTGCTGAGAAAGCAGAGGAAAAGAGAGGAAAATTGGAACTTGAGATTATCTAGTTGCAGGTTCTAGACATTGGTTGCGACAGATCTGAGATTTTAGATTTTGTTTTACTTCATACAAATTTATTGAAGCTGAATCAATGGAGAACTATTTGAACAACAGATCAATAGGAACTCAAGCAACAGTAGAGTGAATCAAGGATTGTTGACTGATGTTTCTTGGATATTCCTGTCTAGTTCGTTTTGCACAAGGTCTCTGATGAGACCAAATGCTGCTAAAGCTTTCATTAGAGGTATCATTAGTAACAATCATATATAATCACATCCTATTTACTCAATAAAAACAAGGTCTAAATTGGTTTACTCTGATTTATGTCATAGTGTGGAAGGTGATGGAGATGTGTCTTCAGATTCTGGTCCAAGAGAAGCGTGTCACTCAGAGAGAGCTCTTTTACAAGTTGCTTTGTAGTTCTCCGAATTATTTCTCATCTCAGTCTCAGGTCAACAGGACAATCCAAGGTCACACTTGCCTTCTCTTAAATTTTGATGGAAGTTTCAGTTCATTTTCTCTTCAAGAAGACTGATACAATTACATATAACACATCCGATGCCTTATTTTGAATCTACTTAATCACAATTGTGTTTAGTACAGATGTTGTAGCATTGCTTCGGTGCAGCAGATTCAGTCTTGGAATCATGGCATCTAGTAGAGGACTTGTCGTTGGTCGATTGTTGCTGCAGGTGTTTATCTTCTCTCTTTCACTATATTAGCTATAGTAGCTCTATACTCATAACATGACTTTTCAAAAGACAATGTCATAGGCTCACAGAGTCACAGCACAGAATATAGATTGCCCCAATGAATATAATTCACTATGTGGACAGTTTGATACTTTGATCCAATGGAGTTGTGTAATTCACTACCTTATAGATTTCATGGGACACATGAATATGCCACAGCTGAGGAAGGCATCTATGCCTCAATCAAGTCTTTCCAGCTCATCCCCATAACCAAGGATTGTATAGGAAATTTGGAACCATTTCATGGGACTTTCTTTTTTACTGTGAATCTAGACTTTCTATTGTAGAAGATACAAGTTGTTTTGTTCAATACTTTGGATTAGATTTTGCTTGTCTGTTGATCAATAAACCGAACATTCCTTACAATAATAGCTTATAATCTTCAACTTGGGTGTAACAGGAGCCCAACCAAGATGTTGTGGATTGTTCTGTTTTGGGGTCCTCTGGGCACCCAATAACCGGTGACCTGAATCTGCTAGAGAAACTAGTTTTGAGAACCGACGCAAGATACATCATTGTGGTGGAGAAGGTATTCTATTTGCCCAAACATATCAAATATATTGTGAACCACCCTTGTAATTGCTCAGCTTCTATACTGTTCGAATATAATACTACAAAGAGGTCTTTAACTATCAGCTTGAGCTTTTAGTTGAGTTGGTCTTCTGACATATACCACTTTGAGGTACTTGGATCTGTATAGCATGCAATATTCCAACGGCTTGCTGAGGATCACATATTCAACCAGATTCCGAGTATTATTATTACAGCAAAAGGGTACCCAGATATTGCCACG
>JAYMSY010000983.1:0-10055 GCA_036897685.1 Monsonia emarginata
CTTCCTCAGGTGATGAAACAGATCCTTATTGCTCGTTTTTTGGATTTGTTTGGAAGTAATTTAGCGTGTTGGTCGATTGAATTTTTGTAGAATTGCGATTGAATCTGTTTTAGTCTTCGTCAAGCAATGAAACTGATTTGATTTGTTTTTTTTTCTTCAGAATTCGAGCTTGTATTTGCATTATCTGTAAATGTGTATGTAATTGTTGTTATTCGGTTAATTTCAGTAGAATTGCAATTGACTATGTTTGTACTTTCTTCAAGGTGTGAACTGATTTCTGTGGTTCTCCCCTCAGAATTTGAGCTCCACAATGCTTCTGTTACTGTTAATTCGTATTTTGTTTTTTTGTAGATGCAAATATAGATACTATGTAATGAATTTCGTAGAATTGGAAGTGTGTATGTTTGGACCATCTCTCAAGTGATGAAGCTGATTTCTGTGAATTGATTTTCTTTGCATTTTTAGTGTTCATGTATATATCATATATGTAAATCTGCATACATTATACATATGTTATTATGGTGTATGATTTGGTAGAGTTGCAATTGTGTATGTCTGGACCCTCATGAAGTGATGAACTGATTTCTGTGAATTGATTTTTCTTTTCTTCAGATTTTGAGCTTGTGATTGCGTATTGTTTGTTTTTATTTAGATGTTGATGTCTGCAATGTCTGTGAAATTTTGTTTTTGACTTGTTGAATCACTGTGAGGCAGTTCCAAGGAGAGCACAGAGAAAACTTGTACTGGGGTACCTATCGCCCTAATGTTTATCTAGGAATTCGTGCAAGGTTTGCCAATTTCTTTTGTCACTTATAGATATTTTTCCTATTTTTGTTCATTGTTGTGGTTTGAAACTTCTTTGGTGTCCTGGAAACTGAAGAAGGGCAGGGTTTTAGGAATTAAGGTTAATGGTGCATTAATGTTTTGATTTAGCTTTATAACTTAAGAATGGTGTAGTGGTAACTAGCTTTGTTATTGGCAGGACTCCACGATCTTTGATTGCTGGATTGATGTGGATCGGTAAGAGGGATGGACAATTTTCCATTCGCCATGTATGCCAAGATGCTGATGGATTGAGCAGATATGGTTGGACACATCATAATGGGCGTGATTTTGGACATCAAGTGCTTGATGATCAAGGCATGACCTTAGAGACAAGCTTCTTAAAATCAAAAGGTGATGGAAGTGGCTATGGAGGGGATTGGGCTGTTCGAATCGATGTTCAAGTTACCAGGTAAACAGCCTGAACCTCTGTATTACATTTTTGTTCTGAACAGCAGATAATGTTTTGATCAAGGCATCTTGGGGATATGACCTTGAAGCTGGATGGTTTTAAAATATGTTCTTATATAAGAAAGTAGCTTGTGAACATGAGTAAAAATTTAGGAAGAGAACAACAGATATACTTGAGATTTTTCCTTAGATCAGCTATAAAAATATCTTAATTTGTCCATTGTCATATGCTACCTGTCTGTGTTTATATGCTAACTAATTAATGTAACCCCAGTATGCTTCGGCTAAATGTGCTCATATGTTACTACCGGTCTGTATTTCCTTGCTGATTACTCAGTGCTGTCATATGTGCTGACTTTAGCTCGGAATATGCTACAGCTATATGTACTATTGACTTAACCCTCATTTTTTGTATCTCACTTATGCTGATGCTTACTTTTTTTTTTTTTTACAAGAATGCTGATGCTTACTTGAAGATTTTGAAAGAAAATTAGTTATGTAAGAGTGGAATTACATTTCTATATGAGAGTCCAATGGATTACGTTCACCGACCTAATTGTATTTTTCAGGAAGTGTTTCAGTTTCATGGTTTAAAATTCGTCACATATGTAGGACTACGAAAAATTCACTTCTAATAATTTGTTGAAAAGATATCAAGGGCTGAGAAGTTAACTTTGTATTTCCCTGCAAATCCCAAGTTACAAGTAAATAGATGAACCTCTTTCAGTTAGTATTTGAGATGCGTATATAGGCTGTAGCCTCTAGGATAGCCTTACGTCCTTAAGTCATATCTAATTGTATGTTGATTTGAATAATGAAATCACTTTTTTGTTTGCTTCTCCACATATAATAATGAATTTCATCATTTTTTGTTCTTCTTTTCAGGTGTTGTATATCCTTGCATTAAAAGTAAAGCGTATTAATACCCAATCCATATTTGAATGATATTGATTACTGTTACTCATCCATTTGATAAAGGGAAAATGAGGACATGTGGAGAAGCGAACATCTTTTTTTCTATTTGGCTGATGAAGATGGAAACACTCTAAGTTTAGGTAGTGATACCTTGGACATTCAGGAGAATTCACTCCTGGCAACAGGTTCACGGGTGGATGTTGGAGGCTGGCAGTTACATTTAGTAGCAGAGGTAATAATGTCAAGGGATGTCATTGTGAATAAACTGAGACTTTGCTTTCACCTGGTTTAAGTATCATGCAATTGAGAGAAATTTATGCCCATGTACCACCAAATTTCCTAGCATTTTAACACAAGTACCGTACCATGGAGCCCACAGTCCAATATGGCTTGCATTTTGGGAGTAGCTGACTCCATGTTTGCCTATCTCAAAATATATCTTATTGATGTCACTGTAGTTTAATTGATTTGTTTGGTTATATTTTTGTTGATTTATTTTTCAGGATGATCTGGGACTCCATTATTCTGGTTTTAGGACGCCTCATACTCACAATTTATCTGATCTTGTCGAGGCAACTCTTAGAAATCAAGTATGTTAAATTTGGCATATATCTTGTCTGTTAGTAGTCACCATTTGATAGTTGTCATTGTTAGATTTAGTATTTGAATCTCATATATTTGTTTTGTAGCATGTGTCTTATGCCTCTGTGTATTTGCATGCTTGTTACTAGGCAATGAAGTTTGGCCGACTGCAGCTGCCTGACACATTGGATGAGTCCTCTAACATTTTAGTTTTTCAGGTAAGGTTCATACGTCATTGTAGTAATGAATTTTAGCTATCTCAAAACTACTAAACCTAAACAGTCTGTGAAGATCTTCATATACAATGTACTATCTCACATGTTTCTTCCTTTGTTGTCTATTCCTATGCAGATTTCGGCTAAGGTTCCTTTCAAAACTGACATTACTTTTGTATCCGGAACTGATACTGGAAGTGCAAGAGTAGAAGAACGTCTCAGCAGCCTTACAGGTAATTTTTTTTGTAATTCAATCCTCATAGTGATTTGTTTCTGTTTAACAGAACTGATCTTCTCTAACATCTATTCAGTCTGATGCTTCCTTGACATGTTAGCAACAGTATTGCAAGATTTAATTGATTGAATCGTCATTCAATTTCGTATTTATATAGGAATCTTTAGGTAGACAGTGCTTGAAGATACCATAATGAGCAGAAGGAAATAATAAATTAACTGAAAACATATGGATTAAGTGGAGTTGAAGATTCTAAGATATTGGTTACCTTGAAAAGTTAACTCGTATTTCAGCCTCTGATTGACAACTGAAATTATTACATCTTATTTGACATTTTCTTAATGATTGCCTTAACATAGTGCAATTTCTGTGTACATGACTCTATTCATGATCTGCATGAGTTTGGTGTTATATGTAGATGTTTAAAAACTCATCGATTTTCTGTACCAATGATTATGTGCTCATGGCCAAGGTATTTTGGCCTCTTCTTTTATACCAAAAAGTTACACTAGCTCAGTAAACACATCATGGTTTTTTATTTGTATAAAATTATCTCAAAAGGGTACAATTAGAATTTGCATACTTCAAAGAAACTATGCTTACTCAGATCTATTGATGCCAAAGGTTCTCCATTTCATCATCTTAACCTATTTTAGTTAAACTGCAAAATTTTAGGTACTTCACTTACTGATCAGTTAATAGAGAAGCAAAGAGAGTTTGATACAAGATTCGACAAGTGCTTTAATCCTGCTGACAAGGTATCATATATGGATATTAGAATTTGACCTTATGTGTCAGTGGGCGTTTAACTCATTCCAGTTATTTTTCTGAAATTGCATTTTGATGACATAAATCGAAGTTTTTTCTGGGAAAAAATAATTCTGATATACAGTGTTGTATTTCTTTTAGCTTGAGCCAGAGTTCATGATTGTCGGTAAGGCTGCAATCAGTAACTTGTTGGGTGGGATAGGCTACTTCTATGGCCAGTCAAAGATTTCCTTACCAAAGGACTCTGATGTAAGTTATTTGTGCTTTACGTGAATCTTTATGGAAACTATATAATAGCTCTCTTCTGATTCACATTTTGCTTTGTGGGTTTGGTGTTCACGATCAAATTAAGTATTGTATATGGTTAAGAAATGTTAGTTGGTTAGGGATTAGGGATCAAATGTCGGTTGCTTGTCGTTAAATCTATTATTTCCTGAATAGTTAGCACCTAGTTTTTCAATTTAACAAGAAGAAAAAAACTAAAAAGAACAAATGCCATTCATGTAATATCCATGTGTGCTTTCTTTTCCTTTTGAACGAAGTTGTTTTCAATTGTGATCTGGTGTCTTGTTACCAGTTTAGATACCTCAAAAAGTCATACAGTCTGCCCTTTTCTCTTGCAGCTTAAAAGTCGTAATAATTATATTTCTTATTGGCCAGCTGAGCTTTACACAGCTGTTCCCAGCCGACCATTCTTTCCCAGGGGGTTTCTCTGGGATGAAGGTTTTCATCAGCTACTTATCTGGTTAGTTGCGTATAATGGCACAAATTTGCATTTTATTGTAAGTTGTTTTTCAATTGCATGTTGTCATTGTCCTGCTTCTTCGAGGAAATAACTATGCAATTCTTTAGGCAATGTGGAGTTAAATGTTAATGTTTATCAGTTTGCTGATCATTCAAATGCTGAGCAGGCGGTGGGATATCCATATTTCCTTGGATATAATTGGGCATTGGTTGGATCTGATGAATATTGATGGGTGGATTCCACGTGAGCAAATTTTGGGTGCTGAAACATTAAGGTACTAGTCCTAGATAGTTTTTTTTTTTGATAAGCAATACTGCCACCTACCGGGTTCGAACCTGGATCTTTGCCTTGAGCCTCAAGCACTTTATCCGCTTGGCCATGTAGGCTTTGGTTGTCAGTGAAGTAATATGTGACATCTTTCCTTGTATACTTACAGTAAGGTCCCAGAGGAATTTGTTCTTCAGCATCCATCGAATGGAAACCCACCAACTTTATTTTTGGTTTTACGCGGTATGTTTTCTTTGTTAGACTTTGGTGTAACACATGAAAGTTCACTTCCATCATGCAATTTAGGACTTTTGGCCACAGGAAGATGATAAGTCATTGGTGTGTTGAAACAACAATTATGTACTGCATAGTTATGTATAGTTTGGGTTATTATTCTGAAAAGCTTCATGGGGACATCACATTTTTATGTAATTTGAGTCTGCATTTGCTGATTTGTTTTATACTTCAAAGAAAATGGAGGGACAATGGGTTTAAAATTCCATATATGAGAAAGATGCAAGTAGGTGTACATATTCCCAGCCATCCACCTCCTGAGATACTTTTGTGTGACTTAGAATGTAATGGAATGTATTGTACTTAACCCAATATTGGAGGTGACTCCAAATAAGTGCATTTTAGCACATTATAACGTTCACTGTGCCTCACTATTTGTGTCCATAAAGCTAAATACTCTTAATGATGATGGTAGACCCTGTAAACTTTGTAATCTGGAACTTTTACCTCTGAAAGTAAGTTGATTAAGTGTGATATTCTTCTGTTGTTTATTATGTACTCTGTGCTGAATATTGTTTGGATGAGTGGATGAACATTTACTTAATAATGTAAAAGTAACCTGAATTCTAGTATTGCCTGTTCAGATCTTATTGGTGGAATAAAGAAAAAAAAGTTCACGGTAACTGAAAGTGATCACATCTCTTCTTTTCTCCAACGAGCTTTTATTCGTGTTGAAGCTTGGTTCCAGTGGTTTAACACTACACAGTCAGGTATCTGGTTTGTATGCCTGTAATGCATGATTTATAGCATAGAACTGTTGTAGTACTTCCTTGCTAATTAGCTTATTTTATGAAATTTAACTTATCAATACAGGGAAGGAAATGAGCAGTTACTTTTGGCATGGAAGAGACAGCACAGCAATTCGTGAAATAAATCCCAAGGTTATTCTAACAGCATTATATATCTGTTGAAGGTTCAGTGATTTAAGTTAGGTTTTACAGGATGTAACTTTATTTTGGCAGGCGGCGAAGAATTTCTTTTTATAGTGTATATCTGCCCCCTCCCTCATTCAATTATTATTAGGAATCATGTTTAAGTTTTAATGACTTGTACATAGTATGATAGTACTCTTACTTCAAGTTGCACCTGACATTTATCTACTGTCACCTTTGGTTTACTGGAAACCGGTAATAGCTCATTTTATTATTTTTATTGGCAACTCATTTCAGTACCGTAGTAGATTCGTAAGTATGGAAACAGTCTTCACTAAGTGTCCAAGTAGGATAAGTTTGCAGCCGGTTAGGTTTCATAGGTGGGGAGAGTGTTGCCGTATACATTTTATGCACTAGCATTTATTTGTTACATATTTCAAATTTCAAGAATGAGGATATTGTTATCTGTTCAAACATACTAAAGATAATCGATGTAAAATGACTAATATTGCTTATCATGGAGTTGAAAGAGCTTATAGATGTGCACAGATGCCACTTACTCAGCTTTCTGATTTCCGTTGCTTTTATAAACAACCTGAATCTGTTTTTTTATATAATGTCTTGTCAAAGCTATGTTTTAGGCTGATCAAGAAAATGTTATTGATGGAAATCACCATTGATATGCTGACTTTTCTTTCTGGTTTCATCAGACACTTTCTTCTGGGTTGGATGATTACCCTCGTGCTTCACATCCAAGTGAAGATGAACGCCACTTGGATCTTAGATGTTGGATGCTTCTAGCAGCAGATTGCTTGCATTCAATTACAGGCCTCTTTGAGAAGGAAAACAAACCTGGGAAGGTAAAATGTCAGCATAACCTATCTAATAGACTATTGTATTTCTTCTCCAACTTAGTACCTCTTGGATGAAATAATGCAGGATTATGGTGCAATGGCAGAATTGCTCTCAGATTTTGAACTACTCAATCAGGTTTGTTCATCTTTCATAGTGTTTGGGATTGTTTTTTGATGACCTTTGTATACTCAAATGTTTTCCTCCTATTTAGTAGTGTATATTTCAGCAAGTTAAGCAGTTCATCAAATTTCTAGTTTCCATATCTCATGCATGCTTGATGATTTACCAGATGCATTTAGATGATGCCCGTGGAGCTTATTTTGATTTTGGAAATCATACAGAAAAGGTATGTGCTCCCCTCACTCTCAGACCACAATATCGTTATGTTGTAGTTCCAATGCACTCAAAAGATGGCCATTCAAAATGCATGTCAATTAACTTTTAACATTTAGTTTATTCAGTTTGCATTCAATTATTCTAATGCGGTATACCCATTTCTTACACGAAAAGTAGCCTATTAAGTAATATCTGCTTCCCCCGATAGAATGTTATGGACTGTATATTGCAGGCTTAAGACCCTAGTATGTCCTATTATTTTTAAGTAATCAATACTGAGATCCGTTAGTCATTGTAAATCGGTTGCACTGCTGAATAGTACGCTGGTTTATAATGGTGTTTTCCCATCATTATTTGACTTTTTAGCATATAGATTACAATGTGCTAATATTGAACTTTGGTTTATTTATTCTAGGTTCGCTTAAGTTGGAAAGAAATGATTGTAGGGAATCATCATATAACACGAGAGCTTGTGAGGGAAGTGTATGGAAAGCCAGAATTGAGACTCGTTCCTCATATTGGTTACGTCAGTTTGTTTCCTTTTATGTCGAAGATCATTCCACCGGTAAGTTTCATCAATGTCCGACTATCAAAATAGTGTTTTATGGTGCTTATTTTTTTTATATAAGTTTTGTCTTAGCACCAAATGTAGTACAAAGCTGCTTCTGATCCTCTCCTTTGTTTATCATACATCTCCTTTGACAGGAATCCTGGGTTCTGGAAAAACAGCTTGACCTCATTTCGAACCGGAGCATCTTATGGACTGACTATGGGCTCCGCTCTCTTTCCAAAACCAGGTGCTCTGCATATTTTTTATGTCATTCTCTGTTTGTGTTTTTTCCCCTCAGCATTTTGTATTCGAGATAGCGTTAATTGACTATGAAAGCGAATACAAAAACGTCTCATCTGTCACAGCTCCTTGTACATGAAACGCAACACACAGCACGACCCACCTTACTGGAGAGGACCTATTTGGATGAACATGAATTACATGATTCTCTCCGCCCTCAACCATTACTCTAAAGGTATAATCGCAAATCTCAACCTATGTTCATTTTCAAAACCCGAAAATGGTGTGGAGAATGAATATTCATTTTCGAATATTTGCCAAAACTAACCTTTCCGGGCGAATTTTTGCAGAGGACGGACCATATAGAGAAAAGGCCAAGACCATCTACAGTGACTTGAGGGGAAATTTGATTAGGTACCACCAACCTGTTAACACTTGATGACTGCCTCTACTTATACGCTTTAGCTTGTCGTCTGTAATGCTTTGTCCTGATAATCCTGCAGAAATGTGGTCCGCAACTATAACCAAACCGGGTTTTTTTGGGAACAGTATGATCAGAAGAGCAGCAAAGGTAAAGGCGCACGCGTGTTTACTGGGTGGACTTCACTCGTACTATTAATGATGGCTGAAGTTTATAGTTCGTGAAAAGTAGGGTATGTTGGTCGTCAAAACCAACATGTTTGCGGTTTTTTAAGTCTTCAATTTTGGTTGTAACATGTTTAGTTCCGAGTTGGAAGCCACCTAAAACCAAGAGCAATGCTTTCAGTAGTAATCGCAGTCAGCGGAATGGTTCATATTTGGTCCTTATTTAGAGCAGGTTCCGTTAATTTTGTCTGATTAAGACGCATGTGTAAAGGTCTATTTGGGCTGAAAATTCTTGTTAGGTCTTACGAGTCTTATTGGGCCACTGAATAGGCGTGTGGGCTTTATTCGGTCCGTAGTCCGAATAAGATGTAGGTGTTATATGAATGGGCCTTGTTGGGCTTGAAGTACGAATATATGTTTTCTGTGCCTTGGCTGGAATAAGATCATTCTGCCAACGTTTGGGCCTCGTTGGCACATTAACGGCCTTGTGTGGGCCTGTTGGGTCGTGGGCTTCGATGTTTGAAGGCCCGTAACCGCTCATCGATGGGCTTTGTCTGTAGTATCACCATCGTAATCTGCGGTGGAGACCCTGGGGAGCTTTGGTTTTCTGGATGAGTTATGGTGAGTCCCGGAGAGATTCTCGCACGAGAGTAACTTTGCGAAGTGATACGCTATCGATGGATTGCATGGATGTCCCCCTAGTGTTCCGTGGATGCACTTAGGGTTTCGTGTTCGTGTGGACGCGGATGTATTCATATTTGCTATGGTTTGGAGATGAATATCTTCGTGTTTGATAGGGTGTGTAGGTGGAGACCTTTGCGGATGCGAACAGTTCGCGAGGCGAAGGCTCACGACGGGGAGGTTGGCGTGGATGGCATCCACGAGGAGGAATTGCTAGCCTAGAAGGTCTTTACGAGGAGGAGGCTCACGTTGAGGAGCTGGTCGTGTGCAGCTGATGTTCGCGAGAGGAGTTGGTCGCGTGCAGGGTCTACGCGAGGCAGCTGGCCGTGTGCATGGGTTTGCGAGGGAGCTTCTTCGTGAAGATGGCAGGTGTTCGCGTGGAGGGTTCGCGAAGGTGCCTGGTTCGTGAAGCAGACTTGCACGTGAGAGGGATCTTCATGGAGGACGTGCACGTGGTTGTTCTTCGCGAGGAGGACTTGCTCGCAGATGGTTCTTCGCGAGAGGGATGCGTGAACAGAGATGGATGCTTGGTGTGAATGCGGGACAAATCCGGATGGATGAGGAGCGGAGTGGAGGACACGCACGAGGATTTGGTTCGCGAGGTAGACGTACGCGGCAAGGAGGCTTGCGGGCGGTGTACATTCGCAAAGAAGATGCAGAGCAGATGCGGCATGCGAAAACC
>JAYMSY010000984.1:0-10054 GCA_036897685.1 Monsonia emarginata
CTCACCGAGTTGCAATCCATATATGGTAAAATTTAATGCATATTCATGAAAATGGCATAATGGCTAGGATGCCGTGTTGGCTGCCCCATTGTGGACACTCTCAAAACTTGTTAACTCTATGGCGCCATTTCTTTAAGGGTAATTTGACGCATTTTGATTCCCATTCCCACACTCTCCAATTTTGCGAGGGATGGGTAAGAACTTTATAGGTCCTCACATTTACCCAAGAGGAAGGGATCATTCCCATTCTGACCCATTTTTTTTATCCAGACGGAGCCTATATCACTTTCTGTTGCACTTCCAATACCTTAATCAGCTGCGTTTGGATACTACTCCCGATGTCCAAAAAAGAGTGCCCTATTTGACTTTTAGCAAAGATTAAGATCATGAAATTTTCCTTCACCAACCCCCCCTATATGCTTAATGAAAAAGAGTACTCCAGTTTTGTGCCATTCCATTCTTCCAAAAGACATCAATTCTTAATGTAATTTATTTTCATGCTGTGTCAGAATTGCGGACTGCTGTATTCTCTAAGGTGGCACTGCGAACCATCCGTTCAGTGTCTCGTAAGGTATGTCAACACTCCAACATTCTAGTAAATTCCTTCTTACCATTAAAATCCAACATCACAGCTTCCCCATATTCTCATTTTTGCACTGTCATTCTATCTAGTCCATCCATTAGATGTCTGAATGACCTTCAGCTGGTTTCCATCCTTATTCCATCCACTTGACTTCTGTAGTTTTGCAGGTCTTTTCACATTTGCATGTCCTCGACCTTCGGTACCATCTTAGGTATTGCTTCTTGATGCCTTCTCTGCGGGACTTCATTCTCCCTGTTAATCCTGTTCGTATTATCTTAAAACTGATTTATGCTACTCCAAAGTTGCTTGTCATATGTTAGATGTCACATATCATTGTGCAGAGCTGATTCCACTCAATATTGATTGATATATAAACTTACGTTTTCTTCTTTTCTTTCATTGGCTTTGCAAAGATTTAAACTAAAATTTAATACTTGAATTATGGGATGTAACTGCGCCACTGAAAGGTATCAGTGGTTTTAATTATACAACCAGCTTGATGTGAAATTGCTTGTTCCTGATGCATGTAGTATAATTAAGATGGATAAAGAAATATATCACATTCTGTCACTTTTAGAGCTACAGATAAACTCAACAATTGAAATGAGGGTTGATGGTCGTAAAAATACAGTGTCAAGATTTACAATCAGACCTATTACACACCTCGCCTAGGTTGTCTGAGGCTTTGAAGCACTCTAATGTGGAAAATGAATCTTACATAGAAGTTGAGGAAAGAATGTTTTTAATTTATATCCAACCATTGTGTTTGTATCATAACCATTTCATGGTAATATAGTTTGACTGTAGACAGATACCTGTGCATCTGTTTCTAACTTGGTTTCTTATACATAGTCGAGAAACAGGTGCATTAAATCGAATAATTGATCGTGGTAGCCGTGCAATAAATTTTATTCTCTCGTCCATGGTGTTCAATGTTGTACCCACTATTTTGGAGGTATGATTCTTCCGTTTATTGTATTTAGCCTGTTGACCTTGTAAATATGATGCTATCACGAATTTAGTCATTAATTTCTTGTTAGTAATATACTAGTAGTTGCCTAGTTGCTGCTTCTTCCTTCAAACTCCTGTTTCTTAACAAGGTCAAGAGCTTTGACATGTATGCTTCCAGATATCTATGGTATCAGGTATACTGGCATACAAGTTTGGGGCACCTTTTGCATGGATAACATCACTTTCAGTTGCTGCCTATATTGCTTTCACATTATCTGTGACACAGGTGCTCTCTCTCTCTCTCTCTCTCTCTCTCTCACACACACACACACACACACACACGTGCGTGCACGCATGAACACTCTCATAACTGTCCTCCAGAACTGAATTTGATGCATTTTAATTTCCCTCTTTTTAAGGGCATTTCATTTGTTCATTCATTTTAGTTTTGTGAGAAAAACTTAACTGTCTTAATTGTCAATTATATTATGGTCTTCTCAGGGGGAAGTAGGCGACCCTTTTTTAATGCAAAAAGAAACTACTAGATGAAAGATTCTCAACTTGGTATTTTCTTGTGTTACGATCCCGCATAACAAATTTGATATACTTTTTTTTCCAGTGGAGGACTAAGTTTAGGAAGGCTATGAATAAAGCAGATAACGATGCAAGTACAAGGGCAATTGATTCACTTATCAACTATGAGGTGAGTTGTGATACCTTTTGCTTAGTGTGTCTCCCTTCATGTAGTTAAGCCTTAATTTCATTCTTTCATGTCTGATAACACTTTTCTACATGATATGACCTCGTTTAATTACTTTTCATCTCTACCTTTTCAGACTGTCAAATATTTCAACAATGAAGTTTTTGAAGTTGAAAAATACGATGAGTTCTTAAAGAGTAAGTCTTTTGATATAATGGCAATTCTTTGGCCATTGATAGATATATTAGACTTGAACAAGTCACTTGGTTTACTTGAAAAAAACGTCACTAATTAAAGTGTCTCATCAGGATAATTTGTCAAGGCTTTAATTCAATAACTCACCATCTACGAAATATGGTATCATTGGCTTGAATAATGTGAAATTGTGAACCTCCAAATAAAATATTCCTGAAAGTAAAATAAAAAATAGTTTGAATCGAAATTTTATTTCAAGAACAAAAATTAAAGTACCATTTTGATGATACCATTTTTAAATTCTCTTTTAGGTTGATAATAAAGCAATTTATTTAATATTTATATTTAAACTATCGTATGGTTATGAAATATACCATAATTTCTCTCATCTTTTTCTGCCAAAATTTAAACCAAGTTAATGAAAATGTTCAACTCTCCAGTTGAGATCATTAATTCTTTGTAATCTCTCTGTCTATTTGTGTTCATATTTTTTTTATCAACAATACGGCATCCTACAAGATTTGAATCCATGACCTTGGTTCAAGGAAATCACTTGACCATGTAATCACTAGCATGGGGATTAGAACCAATGACCTCATTCTTATTAGATGAGGCCTTTGTCATTTCTCTCACAACCCTTGGTTGCCTTTGTTTTTCTTACCAAGGAATCCCAAGAACCAATTCTGTCAATCAGCGTCGTAGATTTATCTAGAGTTCCTTTCAATCATTGAGTTCACATACTACAAAATCTACCATTTTGCCTTTTTTTTTCTCTCTCAACCTTCTCCAACATCAACAGTAACACCAAATAGCAACAAAAACCTCAATACTACCGTTCTCATCATCAGCATCTTGAGGTCTTAGACCGCATTACTGCATAATTAGTATCACTATTACTGATAATTTATCATGGCATCACTGTAAGGAGTCAAAGGTAAAGTTAAAACAGAATAGGCTTCCTAATATATTTCTAATAATTATCTTTGTTTTCTTTTGAAATATCATAATCACTTCCGCAAATGATCCAAACACCCTCTTACGAGGGGTGATTTCACCCTTATCCACATTTAATGCTGTTGTATGCTCAAGCTTTGATAGTATTTTCATAGGTCATGCAATGTTTTTGGGAATATTATGGCCTTTGCTGCTAAATTTGCCGTGTCCATCAGTTTCCATGTGACGTTTGTAGGAAAATCTTATTTAACTAGATAACATGAAAAATGCTAGAGGCAGCAAAAACAGAGTAGGATGTCAGAGTGAGAAAGAAAGGATGAGACATTGAGCCTATGCTTGTGTTTGGCAGATATATATGCCAATTACAAACTCAGATCAGTGGACTCCTGTAGCATATCAAGAAGCTGATCCTGGCTTGCTAACTATAACTTTGTATTAAGTACTGTTGTTGGAAAAATATGGATGCTCTGATACCCTACGAATCTTCAAACCTCTCAAGTTTAGTGCTTCCCGAAATTTGAACAATACCTTATACTCTTTGTAGGTGGCACACAAATCTTGTTACTCCAAATCACAGCAATATTACTTAGTGGCCTTTACTCTTTATAGTGTCTGTCATCTTTACTAATTTATTGGTGTCCTCCCAAGGATATTCTTTTTGGTTGATTCTTGATTCTGTTTCAGGGTATGAAGATGCAGCTTTAAAGACACAACGAAGTCTTGCTTTTTTGAATTTCGGTCAAAATGTAATATTTAGCACAGCTCTGTCAACTGCCATGGTGTTGTGTTCTCATGGGATTATGAATGGAGAGATGACAGTTGGTGATTTGGTAAATATCTTTACTTGGGGGATCACTTGCTATAAAGTTTGCCTTTTTCACGATAATGGTCACAAAAATTACATATAAACTGACCACACAGGTTATGGTAAATGGGCTTCTCTTCCAACTGTCCCTTCCACTTAATTTCCTGGGCAGTGTTTATCGTGAGACCATTCAGAGTCTTGTTGACATGAAGTCCATGTTCCAGTTGCTGGAGGTAATATAAGCAACTCTCAATGCCTTGCTCTTCAGATCCAATAGACTTCAAAAAAATTTCTTGCACTTCTCCCATCACCATTACTCATTTTTTAAGCCCAATATCCAAATCTCTGTGTTTTATGGTTTGGAATTAACATGATGGCTGTTTTGCATGATCATTATTTAGAACATGGCAAAAATGTTGGGAAATGGTCTTTTATGTAACCTGTTTTTGTTTTTCCTACTATATTTTTCGTT
Source organism: Monsonia emarginata (assembly GCA_036897685.1). NCBI lineage: Eukaryota > Viridiplantae > Streptophyta > Magnoliopsida > Geraniales > Geraniaceae > Monsonia > Monsonia emarginata. The sequence continues at coordinate 4,661 of JAYMSY010000984.1, forward strand.
AAACTCTTTAGATAAATACTATGCATTGTTAGAACTATATATCTTCACTATTATCTCATCAGATATATTGTGATTGCTTGTTTCACCTGATATCACCATTCCTTTTTTTCTTTCATCAGGAGAAGGCTGAAATTAGAGATAAAGATAATGCTCAGCCTTTGAAGCTGAATGGGGGCAGCATTCAGTTTGACAATGTACACTTCAGGTATCTATTTGTTTTCTATATTGTACACATAATAATGTGATGAGAATTTGGGTTAATATTTGTCAATAGTTTTTCTTGTATCTCATATAGTCATATATTTTCATTAGGGGAAATTACAAATGTATGTGCATATGAAATCTCCACTTTCAAATAACTAAATTCGAAAATTTACACGACATTTGAATACTTTTATGAATTGTCACTTGCTGTTGTAACACTGTTTCCTTTTAATTGTCAAATGATAAATTAACCTTTCTGTTAACCTCAAAATTTCAAATCTATGCCCTTGAATTTATATTTTTTTATTTGTAATTTCCAACTGTAACCTTAAAGCTTTTGAAGTTTCTGACCCCTCAAAGGCTTAAAGATTCCGCCACACCCAACGCCCTTTGTTGCCATTAGAAGCCGTGTTATTTTTGGTTATAGGTTCCAAGAAATTGTTGAGAACTGCTAGCAGAACAAAGAGAGGGGAGTTTGAGAGGGGAGTCTAGGAATTTTAAAAAGAAATACAACTCATATGATGTCATGTGACAAAAAAGAGCGAATCTGTTAAAACTATCTGACAATAACTAACATGGAAATAACAAAATGTAGTCATCTGAATGTGGGCAACTTATATGAGTGTACATTTGATACCCCCCTTTGTATTAATATTGCATGAAGTGTCTAGTTGTCTTGGCTGTTTTTGTACTTAAGGTTCTTATAGATGATGTGCACTCCATGGATTTATTTGAGTCGCATGATAAATATTCGAAATGTTACTAGAATTCTTTGGTTTGGGTTACTTGCAGTTATTTATCTGAAAGAAAGATACTTGATGGGATATCTTTTTCTGTACCGGCTGGAAAAAGTGTGGCTATTGTTGGAACTAGTGGAAGTGGTAAGATATTATTTACTTGACCTGGCCATCTGCCCTAGTTTTTCAACATGAAGTTATTTATGCAAAGTGCAAATCTGTTTGTTTTCTTATGCTTTTGCTGTCCAGCCATGGTTGTTTCAAATATGATTTTTGTATGTCAATTCTGAAATGCTTTAAGCCAATGGGTTTGTGTGTGTTTCTCAATGCCTTAATTAGGCTCATAGAGTCTGGTTCATCTCTACAAATATGTGTATGCAAGCATCCCCACACAGAATTCCTGATACGCCATATTTAAGGGCGGAACTCAATAAAAGAATCATAAACAAAATCTAATCTGAACTCCAGCTGTACCGACTTAATTTGGTCAAAGAGGTATTATCATCACTGATATCATTTAGAAACAAGGATTGGACTATGTATTACATTAAACAAGAACATGCTAGTATTAAATTGTGATTAATTTAGTATTCATAGAGACGTGATTGTATTCTGTAGTTTTGTTTCAGTAGAGATACTAGTTTATACCCCATAAGGTGCACAGGTTCATATTCAACTTAGAATTGATATTAATTGAATTTAAATTGGTAAGTAATAATAATTAAGTCATGTCAGTCCATATCGTTGTTTTAGAGAGTTTTTATTGTTTTTTTAATTGACAGAATTGGACTTTACCTTTTTAAATATGAAAATTAGGAAAATTGGACCTTACCGATTTGGAAATGGGAAATAGACAATTTCAGCACAAAAGAAATTTTTAACTAATTAATTAATTTACAATGTTTTTTTAGTTTGCTTATTGAGGTGTCTTTAGAATCCATTATAAAGTTCTACTTATATATATTAGAAGAATGGAATTTGGAAATAAGTTTATAGCTTAATCACATCTGTTATATGGCTTTTAGTTTGTGTATAAACTTCAGGATGATCATCACTGCTTCTGAGTTACTCCTGGAGTTGCATTTTCTGTTTTGTTTAATGGCATTGTTCAGTGACAAGCTCCAAAGGGAATTTTGGCAGTTCCAATTGTTTTATTGCTTGGAAAATTATCCCTCATTATATTCCGTGGTGCCGGTGTAGAGAGTGGAATGTATAGGACTTGTGAAGGGTAGATTGTAGACTGCCTGTCAGGATCTTAAGTCTCTTTCTTTGTGTTCTATTTTTCGGCTGTGGGGCTGAAGTTGATGTCTTGTGACATTGATGTCATGGCCTCAGTCAGAACAGTCTCTCTGCAAAAGCCGGAGCCTGAAAGAGGTTACATACATAAGCACCTTCTTCATACCCTACAAGAGTGAATAGTAGGAGTCCCATGCATCGGGCCTTTTTTGTTTTTTTAGGTACAACCTTTTTTGTTTTGGTTGCCTGCTAAACGATTTTTCCTACTCCCTTGTTTTTCAGACTCATGGATATCCTCACTGAGTGATGATTTGTAGCTCATTTTAAGGATCTCTTTCATAGTTACTACTTGTGTACTATCTTTACTTGCCATAATAACAGATACTCCCTGGCCTATATAATAAGTGTCACATTTTGCTAAAATGGATTGCCAAAATTAAGTGTCTCATTTCCATTTTAGTTGGCTATTTATACATGGAGTACCAATCATATCCCTCCCTAATTATAACAACTTGAGTTATGGGAGTATGAGAGCACATGGGGTATAAGGTGGAAGGTCAGGCAGTGAAATTTGAACCTTAATTTTTGCATTTAGTTGAATGAGACACTTGTTTTGGGACGGATTATGGTTTTAACTGTCCAGCTGTCCCTGTCTGTCCAAAAGAAACACAAGATTACTTACTATAGATATGGCAAATTTTGCCATCTAAAGAACATAATTCATTATCTGTCTTCCTTGATATTGAAAATATTATTGCATCATAGGATGTTTATTCGCAGCATCATTGATGTTCTTCATTGGTACATGCAGGCAAGTCAACCATTCTTAGATTGCTCTTCAGATTTTTTGACACTCATCTGGGAACAGTAAGAAATGTTTTTTTTCTCCTTCCCTTCCTCCTATGCATGGAATTGGAACCTATATTTTTCCATAATAGGGAAATTATTACCTCTGTGGCAAAAACAAAACTTTATCTACTCTTGCACACTACAGGGAAAAAAATTGAAATAACAAACTACTCCCTCCGTTCCAAAATAAGTGTCCCATTTGACTATTTGCAAAAATTAAGGATTCTCAATTTTTACCTTGACTTTCCATCATTTACCCCTAATGTGCTACCATGTATCAAGTTTAACTCTCGTGTGAAGGGATACAATTGATAATTCATAACAATTTTACTACCTAAACTAGAAATGAGACACTTATTGTGCAACAACTATTTTTAGAAATATACATTTTTTTGGGAACCGAGGGGTGACATAACAAGGGATAGCTCTTCATAGATGTCTTTGATTTGTGAGAAAACTTATGTTATGTTTTGCTTGTACTAATCTTGATGATTGCATTCGAATCAAATATATTTTCATTTTTTAACTCTTTTAGCTGTGGGTTATTATGTTACATTTTTTATTTAATAGTGAGGTTATGGTTGGATTGTAATAGCTTGAAGTTATTTTGGGGCCAAGTTGTAATTCCTTGATGTTGATAATAGTGTTGTTACTCTTCCTCTAAATGCAATACCATTTTGCATAAGTTTTTGAACTTTAAAATGTTGTAAATTATAAACATGTTTAAAGAACGTGGGTGCGTGTAACTGGGTTTATATATATCTTAAGCTTTAGGAAGTCTATTAAAATTTCACTTGCAGGTCTATTTTATTGTATTGACAATTTCACTTGCAGGTTTACTGTATTGACTTTTCCTCATGAGCACATTATTATCTGTGTATGTGTTTCGTTTAGATTGAATTTCCTCAGTTAACCACTTTGGATGGAAAAAGAACATTGATACAACAATCTCAACCTTTGCTATCATGCTTCACACCCTGGAAGGAGATGTTTTTCTGGGTCATAATCTGGCTTGTGCATCCCTAACTATTGCAGGCAAGTCTCTCGTTCTCTCATGTTGCTTTGAGATTCACATTTATTATTGATAACTTGATATATTTGGCTATAGATATAGTGAGTCATTTCAGATCTTAGTTTAATGTCTTGATACCAGCTCATGTATCACAATTGGAAAAGTCATGGTATTTCTTCTTAACCTCAAGAGATTTCTTTGAATTGTGATTTTTGTTGTGTATATTCTACTGTTCTTTCTTCTCATATTGAATCATGTTTTTCTTCAATGCATTATTTTTAGCAGATTGAAAGAGAAGGAAAAGATATTACTATCTCTGAGTTTTTCAAATGTCTTTTTGTAGGAATCTCGCATTGAAGTTGAAGTTATAATAAATTTTTGGAACCCCCAAGCGCGATTCCCTTTTGGAACCCACATGTGTATGCATATGCATTGTATTAATTTTTCAAGGCTTGCATTACAAAATTCGTAACAGTTCCAAATTACCATAATTGACTAACTTTAAGTCGTTTTCTTGGAGATGTGCTCGCGATCTTTTCTGTCAAACTTCAACTGTCCAAGTTGTGAATCGTATCAATTAATGGATTTTTATCTTAATGCCTTATATTTTGATATGTACAGATGATTAGTCCAAGTACCAACCATGGCAGGTATGATTAATATGTGGAAGATAAAGCAAAATTTACTTAGAGTACTCTACTCTTCATATATCTCAAATACACGTAATTAGTTGTTCCTTGTCTTTCCTATCTTGAACTACATATTCAAAACACCAATAGATTCGCTTTTTTTTATTGAGGTTGGCAATGAGCTTGAAGTAGTTCTGGGTTAAGAGTTTTGCGTCGCTTATGAAAAAGCAATTTAGTAGACCGTAAAATAAGTCATACTTTGAGACCATCATATTGAGGTGTCTTATTCCAATTAAGTTTACTGTTGAAAAAATTAAGGTGTTTTCTGTTTATAATTTTATGTATTCATTTGTAAGTTATTATCTGTATTTATGGATACCTAAATTATGATACAAATACGATTTAACTGAAACATACTACAATATGAAGAATATGGGTGAAAATGTCATTTTGGCAAATAACAAAGTTTGCATTCTACTTTTTGAGGTGATATTTGTGCCAACAACGGAGGAACTCAAGACCGTAAAGCTTTCTTACTTTCATATTTTTCAATTGTGATGTCAAGTCGAACTATTTTGCTTTATTGTAATATAATGTTATTTTTTGTTTTCAATTGAAAGAATTTGATGATAAAGATATATTAACCCTTGTTATTTAAGAGTTGGGCTAGAAGTTTCCAACCATTATGAAAACTCTCATACACAAGCGAGATTAATAAGGTCATATC
>JAYMSY010000985.1:0-10052 GCA_036897685.1 Monsonia emarginata
GGCTCGAGTTATTCTTTCTGTGTCTGTGCATGGGATGCAGACTCCGTGTCTTCTTCATCACTGCATATAAGCATCAATAGTCTTTATTAGCTACGCTGGGGCAATTGAGGCAAATACAAATAGCATATGCTCAAAGGTAAAACTGTACCTGTCTTCATTGAAATAATCCTCCTCTTCCTTCTCCAGAGCACGCTCATCAATTCTTTTTCTAGACTCCAACGTGGTTACTGTGCTTTTTGTTCCACAGTTGTCTAGGGACTGCAAATACAATTGTCAGAGACCAACAAGTTTAACTCGTAGATTAAAGAGGAGAGACTGGTAATTAACCTGCTCATATTTGACTTTCAAGGAATGAACAGAGTCAAAATGCTCAAATTTGGACAACTGATCCCAAAATGAATCAACTATATACTTCAGCAATACTTTGAGGTTTTCCTGCAAGAAGGCATATCAATCAATGAGTCATAATTAAACAAATATCCGAGAACACGTGATCAAGGTAAGAGATATACCTTGCGGATGTACTCAAAAAGTTCAAGAACTGTAGAGTTCAGCAGATTATATCGAATGCCATTGCCAACAAAGGCATCGACCACTGGTTTGAGAAGGTTGTACTTAACAATATGATGGATGAGATGCTCATCCTACACATTGACAATTTATTCCACAGTTAATCATAAACATAACTTATAATGGCAACAAATATGACACTAATAATCAGCGGGGCCAAGAAGGCTGTACATAAATAAAAACAGAGCAAACCAAAAAGGACAAGTACCACAACAGTAAAAATGTTCCCAGATTAACTCCACTCAGAGAATCAAGAAAAGCCTAGGAAATATTGCACAGCAAGAACTGAGCAGAAAATGGAGAAAATAGTTAGCATATATGAGATGGAGAGCTGACCATCTTTGCCCTCCATATATTTACGCACAACTACCCTACGGAAAGCATAACACAAGGATCAACCTTTTAGCACAACCAGCATCAAAGAAGCACAGCAACAAGACTCAAAGCTGTATGAACAATTCAAACAAGAAGATTAAAATATGTAGTGCATTCACAGAATCTATCACGTCTCATATTACCCTTCATCATTTTCAAATGTCCTAGTGTTCTGCATTCATTGATTGTTACATAATTAGCCAGTACTCTGTCCCCTAGAGCATTAACAAACATCAACCGCCTAGGTTTTCATCTTGATAATGCACAATGCTACAGATACCAAATTAAGAAAACACATCCACTTAAAATCCACATTCTCTGATTTTACAGGAAAACTGTAACTAGATTGCATGTATTAATCTTCAAAAAAAACATTTAACCTGGACACAGTCATGTCTATAATTTTGTTTTATGTGGGCATGTTTTCAAATAAAATATAAACCAAATATATTATACAAGTTCACTTAATGTTATCTTACGACAAATGAACTCACATGGCGTGACAGTATAGTGCGAAGAAAACGAAGAGCAGCAACTACGATGTATTTTTCCTTTCTTCGTGTAAGTAACAAAACTTTATCAATAACATTGTTAAGGAGAAAATTACACCTGCAAACAGAACACACAATTATGCAATCAAATACCAAACGTTAGTGGAATAAAACAGATTGAGGGAGTGAAATGGACATCCAAATGCTTACTTTATTCTATAGGGATGGTGCAGAACACAAAAGCATAACAATTCACAGATGTTCAAGAGTATTTCGGGCTTCACACCATTCTGATCTTTAACCATTCCACCAGAGCTGGCTGATTCACCAGTTGATTGAACAATACTTTCCGAAGGACATGATGTTGCTATTACATCAATCAATTGACCCAGATGCTTCTCATAGAAAATGTCAATTATATTGTCTCTCTGCAACCAAAGGAAAGGTCACTTGTACAACAGAATCACCCACCATGAAACTAGAATAGAGATGAATATCAACTTACATGAAAGTATAAGCATTCCAATAAATCGGGGTAAATAAAATAAATTACAAATCATCATTCAAAATGTTACACCTGCATAGATAAACTAAATCTGTAGAACCCAGAGGCAAATCCAACATGGAATAGGAACCATGAAAACATATCAAAATTTAATACAATAAGCTTACGTGCAAACAAATAATAAGACAAACAGGTACTTCAGCATGACCACAATAACTACCCAATATGATTGTAATTGATGTTTCACAATAACTGTCTGCTTTCCTAGTTCAACAATTAATCACTGGTAATTTTCCAACACTCCACATCTCAGCCCGCGGGTTCAATCTGATTAAAAGTTTCTAGTTAAGTGTTTTCTAATTGCAAACTGGTTCTAATTATGAGATCATACTCTGGTTATAGGATTAACAAAAATAATAAGCTTAGGACCTCCAGGTTCATATTCTAGTGATTAAAGTCATCAAACAAGAAGATAGTTTGACCAAGAAAAAAGACATATGTCCTTTATATGTATTTCCATTCTAACCAAACCACCCACCAGTTTGCCTTCTTCTGATAGAACTTAAAAGTTAAAACCCTCAGATATACCGACAGTGTGTTCTAGGGGTGCTGCTCTTTACTGCCAATTTGCCACCCTATTATATCAATCAAATGCACCTACTAGGTGTGCATAAAATCCGGAATTTTCAGGTTTTGAGCACACCTGGTAGGTGCATTTTTTACCCCAATCTGAAGTCTGTAGCTCCAACTCAAGTTTTATAATAAGATGCTCGAACCAATAATCAAATCAAGAGAGAAATAATTGGCTCTGATCTTGCAGATTGGAAATAGAGAGAAGCCTCAAGAAGATACGGTTTAGAATTAGTCTTTGGCGCCAAGAATTGCAGACTTTCAAGTTAAATTACTTGAAATATTGGTCAACGACAATTGCACCTAAGATATTATAAAAGAAGAGAATCCGCTTGCCTTTGGTTTATCTGTATCTCAGAACCTCATCCCATCATAAATATATCAAAGAAACATATTCTAAGTTATATCAAGGGCTTAAATTAAATGTATTTGGTTTATTTATATCTAAGAACATCATCCCATAATAAATAATTTAAGGAAACATATTCGAAGTTATATATAGGGCTTAAGTTAAATATATGCATAAAGGAAAATGTTTCAAAATTGTCCATGTTTCAGCCTCTTTGTTCCAATTAAGTCCTTGTACATTATTTTGTTCCAATTGAGTCCTTGCACTATTCATGTTGTTTCGATTTAGTCCCCAAACTATCCAAAATTATTCTGATTTAATCCTTGCACTTAATTTTGTTCCACTTTAGCCCCCACACTATCCAAAATTGTTCCAATTTAGTCCTCGTGTTTGTGAATTGAGAATTAAATCAAATCAGGAAATTCAGTTACACATCTCTAGAAAATAGTTATATAACAAACATGTCAATACTAAGCAAAGATCAAATCATTTTAACTTAAAGCAAGCACTTTAGCAAGTGAACACAAGTAACAAACTAAAATATTAAAAATGCAGTTCTTTGGTCCCAAGTTATTAATCTAGTAATAATTTCCCCAAAAAAATATCAGTTCAGAAATATAAAAACCATTTGAGTTAAGTTAATAAAGAAGAATGAAAATAACAGTTTAAATTGATTTTATTTTTCAGATAAGTTTGAATCCGTCAAGAAAAGAGAAATAAACAAACACCTTATTATGACACAAAATTAATTAAAACTAAATGTATTGAGTTAGTTCGTATAAAAAATAAAAATAAAAACTAAATGAGTTGTAGTATGATTTGAATCATTTTTTATGCTTTGAAGAAGTTCAACAGCTGTGAAACACCAGTTCAGCAGCAGCAGACCAAAAATTTGGCTCCAATGAAGAGAAAAAATAGAGCACCCAACCAAATACCAGTCAAACATGATTCAGAGCCTTTGGACATCCTACTTTTTGAAAGGAATGAGAAAGACCAAATAGGCAAATCTTCATGGTTTTTAGGATTCGGGCCGATTCTCAACTGGGTCAGAGGAATTGCCGAGCCAACTCCATCAACTCAATTCCGATTCCACCAATTTACCGCTGATCATTACATATGACCAATTCTTCCATTGGTTTAATGGCTGAAAAGACTAGTATAGTGAATTGGCCGATTTTGAAAACAGTGACCCTATGCTATCCAAAAAAAGACTGTTTTCCATGCCAGTAGACTAAATAGAAGCAATTTAGGATTGTATAGGAAAAAGATTAGAAAGAAACAAATGGACTAAATTAGAATGATTTTAAACACTGTGGGAGATTAAAATCCAAACAACCTAGATAGTACAAGGACTAGGCTGGAATAAAATGGATAGTACAAAGCCTATACTATGGAACATATACCGTCCATAAATAATTGTGAGGTAGAGATACTGAGATAGTAAGATTGCTCGAGGCCAAGGTCCCTTGGTCCTGAGCCATAGTGCCATACATGCTGGACAGATACGAATCTCACACCATTCCTAGCGAATCATAGTATAATGAAGGGATCCTACCCAAGGTCTACTCCAAGATTCCAACTATTTCTCCATGATACCCCCAATATCTTGGGAGCAAGGCAGCCCTCCTACAAATATTACCTGACCCCCTATAGAGAAGGCAAATCATTTCAGTCTCCAAGTTTTCTACATTTTTAAAGCTCCTCGAGATCCTTGAGACAGAGAACCAGCGAAAGGAACATTTCCCTCATCCGACAACCATAATAGCCCTTTAGGGAAGCGCATCTCTAATGCATGGCATAGCTAAGGTACCCCTCCTTCCTAGCAATAACAAGAACATCAAGATTGATATTTCCATTGCTCATTTCGACAATTTAGATTTTAGAGCAGCAGGTACAAAGACTTCAACTAATATTTCTCATAGAAAGGCGTTTGATTTGCTTCACTTTTTTCTTTCACCTTTGCTTTAGAGTATCTTTCCTCTATTTTAATCCTAATTTGTAGGTTCTTTTTTTCCTTGGGTTCTATTCTGATACTTGGTTAAAATAACAGTAGCTTCAGTGTTTTTTATCGGAAGTTCATTGATAGCTTAGTTATAGCTCTTCATCGTATTATGTATAACACAGCATGTGAGAATATCATATTCAATTCCAACACTGCGTTAAAGTAATAGCAGCTTTATTGGTTAGTAACTTCACATCACAAGATCGTTGATGGCTCATTGATAATCCTTCATTCGGCCACACACCTCAAAATTAGTTATGTAACAAATATATAAATAGTTCGCAAATAAAAAAAATCGTTTTAAATTAAAACAAGTACTTTAGTAAATGAACTTATGTGAAATATATAAAAGGCATTTTTTATCCTAAATTAATAAACTAGTGAGTATTTTCTCCACATAAAGAACCCCTTTATTGTGTATGAAAAAATATAAGAACATAAGACAAATTTGCAAAAATTGACAGATAACGAAATGTAAAATTATTAAAGGAAAGAGGAAGTTAAATACAACTCTATCAAAACAGACAATAGAAGCATCAATGCAGAATGTGAACCAGAATACCTGCGGTCCTGACAGTGTGTACGAATCCAGTAAACTGCGAAGAATTTCAAGAAACTGGCAGTGCATGTCATCCCCAAAATCTGTTATCATTCCTTTAACCTGCAAAAAGAACCCCATCTATCCTTCATGCAATAAATTGAACTAAATACAACAATATAAAACAGCAAAACGCGCACTAAATGAGCCATAAACGAAAATCTTTCATGAAATACTATGATTCTTCATTAAGGCTTAACAGCATTATATAGTCTTCCTACTTTCCAAGGCTGTTAAATCGTGAATCAGATAGTCAATTTGTCAATCGTGAATCAGGAGATTCAGGCATAAGAATAATTCAATACAAATAGGCCTCTACCCAAATGTATTTTCTTAGATTAGGCCCGAAATTAATTGAAACTACTTATTTGTCATAATTTGAATAAAAAAAGTGCAAGTAGAAGTAATATTCATGGACTTTCCTAGAGTGGGTCAAGACACATTTGACTCGTTGGATTATCCTTTAAATGTGAATCGGGTGAATCGTCGTCTCCCCATTTTTGAATTGGATGAATTGGGAGATCCACACAATTTTGTACTAATTCATAACAAGAAAAGATTCAATACCGATTTTGAATCGCTTAGGGGTCAAATCGACTCGAAATGGGAATCGACCAATTTTAACAACCATTTCCAACATATGACTTGTCAACAATTAAAACCTAAGATTGAGTGGTCAATCATCAAAAGATGTGCCCATCAGACTCTAAAAAGAACACTCATGCTACTAAGCTGTTTCCATATCAGCGCCCAGCGAGTAGTGCTCCATGAAACATCAAAAGGGGTTTCATATCGTGTTTAATCCTTATTCAATGGTGCATGTGTAGTTGTGTACGCTTGACCAAACATTGTGCTTTTTCTTCATCTTCTACATCTTCCATGTTGTATGTATTATTATATCTATTTCGTCATGAGGTTGAGAACCTGTCCTGTGCTTCCAGAACTAATTTAAATAGAGAAGCTAGTACATATAAGAATATAAAAAATAAAAAGACCACTCTCAAATGTGGAAAGAGTTCACTCAAACCCTTCAGGGTGTGGCAGATTGCTACAATTAAAAACTCAAAGATGACAAAAATAAACCTTTGGCACTTAGAAACTATTATCAATCACTTAACTTTCTTGATCATGCCACAACCACTTCCCTGTGCAACCTTTATAACCACATTTCACAACTAACAAAAAAATTGACATGCTAAAACCATAAAGTGTAATTCATCTTCTTTTATTATCTTATATGAACCAATTAGGCTGTTATTGCCTCAGTAATAAAGGCTACTACAGCTCTGCACTTCCCAAAAATGAACATTAAACTGCTTTCTATGAGGTTCAGCATGTCAATGTTGATATCTCTTGCAAATCAATATAACTGCTACAAACAAAACATACAGCATACCAGAAGTCCCAGAAGGGTAATCCCTTCCTGCCAAACAACGTATGATCTTAGAAGATTAGGATCCTGATTCAAGAATAGAATGAGTATATCTGTCCTGCATCCATTGAATGACTTGTCATTAGGACAGAATATTGGAATGGATGACTGGAAGGCAAACATCAGATAGACGAGAAAATGTCAATCACAGATACCAAGGAGAACATGGTTACCCAGTTAATACAAGCTTCTTGTCCTGACTCTGCAAAGCATCAGTGATGATGTCAAAAATACCTTCGTTCATTAGATCCCTACAACAATGAAAACGTTAGTATGAGCACAGCACACACAATAAGTAAATATACTTAATTAATTAATTGACACTGATTAATCTTCAACAAAAAATACTCTTGCAGCAAAGACCCTGAAAACGAGGGTTAAGATCTTTCTGAAAGAATACCTGAATAGCCGGAGCTGCTGCACCATCTGCAAGCTCTTACTAAGGCTACAAAACTCGTGTAAGAAATGCACCTAATCACAAAAATGAAGTATGGATCAATCTCACCCACAACAGAAGGTATCAACGAAAAGAAGTATGCCCAGGCAACACTCCATAAACAAAACTCTGATATTTAAGAGATATACCAGTAATTCACTTTATTTTCTAAGCTATTAGTTCTCTCTGACATATATATAGAGAAGCAATCATATTACTGAATTCCTTTCCATATACTAGCATAATAATGTATAATGAATGATCATATAACATACTTGGCTTGGTCCATTAATATAGGTATTTATTGACTAAAATATTGATTTTGAAAAGCCCTTAAAACTCACATGCTTTGAGAGAGAGAGAGAGAGAGAGAGAGAGGCTAAATCTGAAGGTAAAAGACCAAACACAACTTATAAGCAGGGAGGGATACACTGGTGATATTACTGTAAAAAAATCACCTTTTCATTTTGCTTTATTGGGTATTTGGCATGTCAAACGTTCAACTTTGCCCGCTGAGTTTTGAAATATCCGTTAGTTATTATTTCCCCATAACTCTAGGAAAAATTCTCCCCTAATGATCAACCAATGTTTTTCCCGGTGAAGTATATTAGTGAATGATTTGGGAAACGTGAGCCATTTGTGTTTCCTCCCTTTCTAATCTGCAGTCCACTTGTGTTCCCTCCCTCTGTGTTCTCTGGTCCATATGCAGTGGCCCACGTGTAAAAGAAAACTCGTGTACATAATGGAGAATGTTGGAAAATTGTACAAGTGTTCTAGGAAATTTATAAGGCCGGCTCACACATGAATACACAAGGATGACTATCAAAAATAAAAGTACCACACTGCTCAAAGGGAAAAACAAAACTCATCTAGGATAAACTAAATGCAACAAATAAGCTTGACACTTTTCTAGGATTAAGCTTTGCACAGCCCAACAAGGAAACATACTAAAATATGAGATCTTTGACTTGAGAGACAGATAACAGCATCAAGAACACCAAGAAAAACTATACATAATCGATAGCATATATTCAGACCATATTCAACTAGCTAAATTTTAGCAAAAAAATCAACACTTGCAAGAGATTAAGAAAGTGATTTGCAGAGCACGATAATAGAGCATTAGTTACAGAAGCTATTCAAGCATTGCACAGACTCGTATTGCGACAGTCACCTTTTTTAATATGTGTATACATTGCTATATTTGACATATATTTCATTATTTTTTTCTATAGGGAAATTGCTCTTCTTATGCCTTCTATTACCATAAACTCAAAATAATCATAACAGAGAAAATTCCACTTCAGCTAGGAAACCTCAGCAGCTCACCAGAAACCATTGTATCCAACATTGTTTATGACCCCTCTGTCCCAAAATGACTGTTCTATTTGACTTTCAGCAAAAAATAAGGATAATGGATTTATGCATTGACTTTCCATACATGCCCTCATATCCTTCCCATGTGCTAACCCACTAATTTGTGATAACTAATAGGAAGGACAGTAATAATATTAGATTTCTGATAAAAAAAATAATATTAGATGCAAATTAACTTCTCATACGGAAGGGGCACTTTCTGGGGAATCCAAATAAGGGTAGGACCTCATTTTGTGATGGAGTAAGTAGATATTAGAGTCAGCACAATATCATTATCATATGCAGGAAAAAATGTATATCAAAACCAATTAATACCAAATTTTTCTTTGATTCTTCAGAGGTGGCCGATGATCTCAGCTTAGCAAACAACTCTTGAATAAAGGTGCTGTCATCCTTCAACAAAGATACAACCTAGAAGAAAAGCATGATTAAGAATACATAGCATAGAGCTCGCCTCAACAACTGGGTATAAAAAATCTTACAATAGCATTGTTTGCATGAATTATGGAATTGAGATTTGCATTTGTGGCCTCATCCAATACCCTAGGCAAAACAACATCCTGAAGAATGGTAGTAGAAGTTAAGGAACTAAATCAAAATACAGCAGAGACGAGCATCACAAAGTACAGCATTGGGCATCAATACCTTCAAATAACCAATTCTATATGTCTGGTGAATCTTTGATAGGACTCGAACATCATTGATTGGGATGGCCTACAAAGATGCAAACAAAGATTTAACATACAGTCACCTTCACCCTTCATAACCTTCCTCTCAGAAAGTATGAAAACCATTTGTCAATGTCATACCTCCTTAAAGACAACATGCTCTTTTAGAAATTTCCGATGATGTTGGATGTGAGTAACATCAGGGTCATCTGTACAGAAGAATATGGAAATGATCGTTTTACATACTAGTAAAAGACAAAACTGACTTGAAAAGACAACAAACCAAAATATATGCAAGCTAATGCTAAGAAATGTATCAACAGCTGAAAATGGAGGCTTCTGGAGGAAGAAAATAACAAGAGATGCTCAATTAAATGCTACCATGGGAACAGCAACACAATGTAATGCACAGACACACTTATAATCTAGTTGGTATCGTGTAAGAACATTTTCGAAAGAATGCTACTTACACTCTAGGCATCCAATGATATCCATGATCAATTCATCCCCGAATATTTTCTCAAAGATCTGAGTGCTATTAAGTAAAACTGCAGGTAATCAAATAAATGCATCAGATACTACAATAACCGAGCCATTTCCCAAACAAAGTTGGGGTCGA
>JAYMSY010000986.1:0-10048 GCA_036897685.1 Monsonia emarginata
ATTGGCGTGTGTGCTTTGTTTGCCGCGCCTTAGCAGAAGAACGGAAGAAGCTGATAGAGTTTCCAAGCAATACGGTGTAGGTGCGTACAATGGCAATAGAGAGAATCCTAGGGACAATGGGTCCTTGATGCAGCCACACAATCAGTTGGATATTAAAGGCAAGTGGCCTTTCAAATAATTTGCGTCTAACTTCGATTAAAATTCTCACTTGTGAAGTTTTCATTTCATTTTTACTGGCAAATGACATGGTGGAAGTTTTTTTAGCAGTTCCAAAAGAGGCCGTTGTGAGGCCGAAGGAGCACTATCACACAGAGACGAAACGAGTAGGAGCCATTCCAAGGCCACAGAATGAGGAAGAGAAGAATGTGCAAAGAATGGCCAATATACCGAAGCAGGATTCCGTTGAGATAGACATGAGTGGATTCGATGTGATGTTGATGCCTCCTCCACCCCCACCACCGCCGCCTCCACCACCTCCTGTTGAAAAGGTCATTGTCAAGCCAAAGGTGGCAACTGAAGTGCCTGCAGTTAAGGCTCCTACGAAACCTCTACTTCCTCCCACGTCTGCAAGGTCATTCACCATTGCCTCCCTTCAGCAGTATACAAATAGCTTCTCACAAGACAATCTTATAGGAGCCGGCATGCTGGGAAGTGTTTATAGAGCAGAACTTCCAGATGGAAAGGTACGACTTTACTTTCGTATATTGTTTATTGTACATTGAATTCATTTGTATTTGTGGGATTTATGATTTGAATAAGCAGATGCTATCATTAGGTTTAGGCGTTTGCTATATTTATCCATCTGCGTGTGCTCACGTGTTCAATTATACTACTGTCTGTTAACTATATACAAATGGCATTTGATTTTACCATATTCTCATTTGTGGTTGCCGTGTGCCATTATGTAGTTACTAGCGGTCAAGAAATTGGATAAGAGGGCTGCCAGCCAGCAGAGAGATGATGAATTTATTGAATTAGTAAACAGCATTGACAGCATTCGGCATCCTAATGTCGTTGAGCTAATGGGTTATTGTGCGGAGCATGGTCAAAGACTCCTAATCTATGAGTATTGTAGCAACGGAACACTGCAGGATGCACTGCATTCAGACGATGAATTAAAAAGGCAACTCTCATGGAATGCCCGTATACGGATGGCACTTGGAGCTGCAAGAGCCTTAGAGTAAGTAAATAATCACGAATGGCATGTTCTATCCCGACTAACTGCTAGTTCTTTCAAGGTACTAACTAGTATATTAGGTTTGAGTTACAGACTAATATCTAATCGATTTGCACGTTGTGAACCTAAAAATGGCCTTTTGGTGCATGTAACCAACAAAATACCAACGAACATGAAAATTGCGGAGTTTCTCGTCATTTTATTCTCCGTTTCTTGTAATCCGCTACTCTAATGTTCTGGACCGCCTTCCAAGTCAATTCTAGTTCTTTTCTACATTTGCATAAAGAGAAAGACTATGTTGGTGTACAGCAATATGCAACAATTTGAAAGAGAAAGCTCTTTAGGACATTTAATACGCATCATTGTTGTATCCTTGCATGAATATTCGTTTGGAACAACACACTGTTTCCGTTACTGATACTATTGGTTTTCAATGCGATTAGGTATTTACACGAGGTCTGTCAGCCACCTATTGTACACAGGAATTTCAAGGCTGCTAATCTTCTCCTCGATGATGATCTCGCCGTGCATGTCTCCGATTGCGGTTTGGCTCCTCTGATATCATCTGGATCTGTCAGTCAGGTAAGTTGTAGACCGACATGTTCAAGCTAGTTTAGTTATGCATATACTCGAGCTAATTGTTGTGCCAGTTTGATGCAATATCTTCTGCTAAGTAGGTTAATTAGCCATATTCTGAAACAGAATGATATTGTCAGTTTTAAATCTAAAATATTTGTATTATCTACCAGCTATCGGGACAACTATTATCAGCTTATGGTTATGGAGCTCCAGAATTTGAGTCCGGCATTTATACCTCCCAGAGTGACGTGTATAGCTTTGGCGTCGTGATGTTAGAACTTTTGACCGGCCGAAAATCGCATGACAGGTAAGGAAGGAAAAAAGACAGTGGGTTGGTGAAATTTGTGCATTCCTCTCTTGCTATCAGCTCATCTCTTCGTAAAAAATAATTTTCTTAACAGAACAAGAGTCCGGGCAGAGCAGTTTCTGGTGAGATGGGCAATACCCCAACTTCACGACATTGATGCATTGTCGAGGATGGTTGACCCATATCTCAACGGAGAATACCCTGCCAAATCCTTATCTCATTTCGCCGATATCATTTCTCGTTGTGTTCAGGTGAGTGTTTTTAATATCTAGCTGTGTAAGGCTTAGTTCAAGGAATCATGACATTTGACTCAATGTAACAATTATATTGCAGGCGGAGCCAGAATTCAGGCCGTTGATGTCTGAAGTTGTACAGGATCTTCAAGACATGATACGGAGGGAGCCGCTTCCCAACAGATGGAAATAAAGGCTGACATAGGTTTCCCATTTCCGGGATATGAACATTTGATATATGTCCTTTGAAGGCGAATGCGAAGATATGTGATCTGTTGTAAATGGCTCCTGCAACATACATTTTGCTAACACACCAACGACGCCTATGGACATACTTATAGCTAACAATCCCGCCGCCAAATCCCTTCCCGTGCTTTCTGAAGAGGAAAGTTCTCGGTGATCTGCTTTGTTCTTCAAGTTTCTTGAGATTCTTAAGGTGAATAGTTTGATAATTCCATTTGTTTTTTGTCTTCTAAATCTGAGATGTCTCGGAAAATTCACTAACTCCATTGTTTTGGAATGATAATGTGTTCAAATTCTTGATAGTTTGTACCAATTCTAATTGACCCTTGTCTCAATGAAGATGGTGCTGTAAATTCTATGAAAAAGAGACATATTGTGACTAACATTTTAATTTTTATAGTTTTTTTGAGGTAATTTTTATAATGTTGTATGAGTGTGTATCAAAATTCGAACTTACAACTTTATGATTGCAAATAGATGAAAATGGGTAAAAAAATCTGCTATCTTGTCTTCCAATTAATTCTAAAATGTTATTTTTTTCATTTATAATATTTTGAAATTTAACCCAATCTATATTTTACCATAAGAGAAGTTCTAGGTTCGAAAAGTGATTGATGAATGATGCTTAATACATATTAAGGATGTGATATAATAATCTAAACCCTTGAATCAATTGTCAATTTTATTTCAAAATTATAAATTGTCAAATTTGTTGCATGAGATAAGATCATGAGAATTGTTCTATTGCATCCCTAATTATTTTTATTTTATGAAATAGACGTACCAATTTCTGCATTTTACACTGCTATAAATAAAGAGTGCCATTTCCTTATCACCCGCGAACGGTTTCTGTTTACATTTCCTCCCGAATTTCCCAGGAAACAAACCCCGCCGCAGAAAAGCTATTTTCCTCTCTCTCCCTCTCGCACTCATCATTTTCAACTCTTCTCTCTTCTTCATTGACTCCTACTGAGCCCTAAAACTCTCCCTTCGAATCTCCTTCTCATCGATCCCAAGATCTCGCGAACTACTTTACTCTCAGATTTAGATCCGTTGATTCGCTACCATGAGCCGCTACGATTCCAATCCTTTTGAGGAAGAGGAGGTCAATCCATTCGCGGTAATTACTCACTAGCCCTTTATGTGTATTCAAAATGCATTTGTAACATGTGGTTTTGTTTTTGTTCGCCAATCTTGATATAATTTTGGTGTCGATGAGGAGTTTGTGGTAGATGGCCTGTTGAATTTTGTTTGCTAGAAATGGCGATTTTGGTAATGTGTTTTTGTTTGTTTTCATGTCTCTTTGCTTTACTGATTTGGTAGATCAGATCTTGGCTCTGCGTAGTCATGGTTCATCACAGTTCTCACATCTCAGGGTTACTCGCGTATCTGGATTTGTTGTTTTCTTGCTTCTGTAATGTAGATCAGTTTTCAAGGAAACAGAAGAAAAAATTTATCATTTTGGAACTTTAGAGCTTTTTTTTTCATATGAGCTCCATGCTTTTACTCTGGATATAGTCTGATTTCAAGTGAGAGGAAACTTGTTCCTTGTGTTCTGCTGGTGAAATGAATACATTAGAGTATGCTCACACTCTTTTGTGGACACAACTCCTAATTCTAGCCCTCTGTTTCATGAAATGCTTTGCCAGGAGATTGCAATTCTAATCTACTAATTCTTGTTTATGAGATATAACATATGAGGCTTTGCTCTAACTTGTTCGTTGAAGTCTAATTCAGACTGATCTCTTTGATGAAAATATTTGATGACTTGATGTTGTTTAACATTACAGTTTATGATGAGTAGTCAGTATTAGTAGTTTTTACAGAACAAGTCTCTTTTTGATGTGTAATTTTGTAAACCCTAAGAGAAGTCGTATTGTTTATGGCAATTTGTGCATCTGGAAATTACTTCATTTTGTGAAATAGAGGTGATGCCATTTCCATATGCATCCGTGGTTGAATTATTGTTATAATGTTATTTTAAATAGTTAATAGCCTAACTGAGTTTTATGTTCACAAATGACAGGACCAAGCTAGAGGGAAAGGGGGACAATCTAATTTTGGCGGAGGCGCCTTCTATACAACTGTGTGTTTAGTTTCTGCTTCCAACCTTTATATCTAAAAGTTGAAAGTTCAGTTTAGAAATGTCCCCATTACAATTTACATTCACTAGCTGGCTTCTTTGCATTCATTAACACTCACACACCAATGCTAATTTTCAGTTTCTTTTTGGTTGTTCTTGAACATGCACATGCTTCGTCATCTTAGTCAGTAGAATTATTTGTGTTGTTCACTAGTTCTATATTTCTATATAGATCCTTGCGCATTGTCTTCTTACATTAATGTTTAATCTTCTAGAATCCTGGAAGTGTTCCCTCTGCAGCCTCAACGCTTTCACCCCTTCCTCACGAACCTTATGACCGTGGTGCAACAATTGATATTCCTCTTGACAATTCAAAGGTGCCTCAGAATTTGCAAGATCTGGAATTTCTGTTGGAGCAGGCTATTTTATTTCTCTAACATTTGTTTTACTGTAGGATTTAAAAGCAAAAGAGAAGGAACTCCAAGCCAAAGAGGCTGAATTGAAAAGAAGGGAACAGGTAATTGCTTGTTGAATTTGAGAGCTCTCAAATTCAAATTTGGTGTTCCCAAAGAAAATGCCTTATGTTCTGTGTTTGATATGAATAGTTATGGAATTCATTGTTTTGATGATCATGGAATGCATTTCCAAAGTAGTAAAGGAAGTCAATGATTTAGATGTCAGGAAACTAATTTGCATGAATTAAAAGATATATGGAGTCCTTAAATTTTAAACCAATTTTTTCCTTCAAGGGTTCTATTTTAACTACCATATAATCCAATATCTTAGATATTTCCTTATTTAATGTATGATTTACTTTCTTTCCATGGTATGAAGATGTATCTCAACTTTAATTTGAAACTTGGTTATGAATTTACTTTAGTCTTCAAATTTCTTGTTCTTATAGTGATCCTTTATCAGCTCTCTTCATGCTATGCAGGAGCTAAGACGGAAGGAAGATGCAATTTCTCGGGGTATATCTATATTAGTCTATATTGTGATGTGATGAAAGGGTTTAGGAGTCTTGTAGCTTACATATTATCTTTCTTTTCCAGCTGGAATTGTAATAGAGGAGAAAAATTGGCCACCATTTTTCCCTCTTATCCATCATGACATTGCCACTGAGATACCCATCCATCTTCAAAGTATACAATATGTTGCATTCACAACATTTTTGGGTATGTTATGTCCTCTTTCTTACGAGCTTGTTATTCAGGATATTGCTTGTATGTGTAACTGTAACTGTTAAGTTTGTGTGATTTTGCAGGTTTGGTTGCCTGTCTAACATGGAACGTTGTAGCAGTTACCACAGCTTGGATTAAGGGAGAAGGTAGGTGTTTGAAGGTTATCACTATTATTCATGTTGCAGTACTGTTATTGTTTTGCATCATCCGGTCTAATATTGTATTTTTCTGTAGGCCCAACAATTTGGTTTCTGGCCATAATCTACTTCATATCTGGGGTTCCTGGAGGCTATGTGTTGTGGTATCGTCCCCTTTATCGTGCTATGAGGTACATTTTTTATGCTTCTACTACATTAATTCAAATTTGCATGGTCCAAATGTACACAACATAAGGTTTGTGGTCCATTGAAAAGGCTTGCCTGTGAAGAAGGGTGCCTCATCTTTGGAATCCTATGTTGGATTTTCAGCTCTCTTAGTTCTCTTGGTATCTATTTTGTTGCTTCAATATATAATTAAACCTTTTGTTTTATCCTGCTGGAAATCATGTGTAGTTGAAATCTTTTGGATGCTGGGTTAACTACAGCAGCATTATAGAATATCATTTAGAAGAAGTAAAACTGAAATAAGAGATGTGATCCAGATTTGGACAATCTTGCCAAAAAGCAAAATAGTAGTATGGGTTTTGCAATACTACTATTAAGATGGTTGTCACAATACTTATGATGGGCTTATTTACTATTTTTTCACGATAAATGTGTATATGTATGTTTCAATGCGTGGATTTCATATTGGGTCTTCATGGGGATAAGACGCTTGAATCATTACATCAATTCTTTTTTGCTTCATTCTGATTTACCTATCAGAATTTGAAAGGGTTGGAGATGAAAAATTCTAAAACAGTTGTGTTGTAGACTGCAAGTACGATTCTAATCTATATAAATAATTCATTATTTGCTCTATTTGTCTGCTGTTGCTGGCTTTATCCTGTAGCTATAATACTTTAAATGTGGTGGTTCTTGTGTTTGAATTCAGTTAGTTGAATTTTGGGGTTTGTTTACAGGACTGACAGTGCCCTGAAGTTTGGTTGGTTTTTCTTGGCTTATCTGGTAAGCTCAGTGAAGGTCTCAAGTGAATCTTGTGCATAGGTGATGTTTTGAATTACGCCTTATGTTTCCTTCATTGTCTTCTTCAGTTCCACATTGGCTTTTGCATCCTTGCTGCAGTTGCTCCTCCGATTATTTTCAAAGGAAAATCTCTTGCGTAAGTTGTCTCTCCTTTTTCTGGACATTTAGGACCTCAGGTGGTTATGTCACTCTGGTAGTTGGAAAATATATCATTGTGTTTTAGTTGGAGGAAGTGGAATTTCCAGTATAATGTGCTGATGCAGTTATGCAGATGAAAATACTAGTAGTCTGTCTTATCCAGTTATCCTTACGAAAAATATATACATGAAATTCTTCTACAAAACATTCTTGTAGGGTTAAGTGTATTTTAGTATTGGTATGATCATCGTACTCTGCAACTGATTTTTACTGGTTTGATCCCGTGAACAGAGGAATTTTGCCTGCAATAGACCTTATCAGTGGCAATGCTTTGGTTGGGGTAAGTATAAACTACGAAAACATTATGTTCAACTTCAATGCTGGTACTCATAGTCACATAATTAGTTGGAGAATGTCTTTCCTGATTTTTCCGTAAAACTATTTCTTTTATTGGAAAAGTTCACTACCATCTTGGGTTGTCATAATTTGGTATTTGTATCATTGTATGAATGATCTGTCAGATTTAAATGTTGATGCTCACATTACTACCTCTAATTGTAGATCTTCTACTTCATTGGGTTTGGGTTTTTCTGCGTGGAATCGGTGCTCAGCATATGGGTTATTCAGGTTCGAAATCCTGCATCCATATCTCACCTTCTCAATCACATCTTGTTCCTTTTGGCTCCCACCTAATAATCTTTCCTTCACCGTGCAGCAAGTTTATATGTACTTCCGAGGCAGTGGGAAAGCTGCACAGATGAAGCGTGAAGCTGCAACCAGGACCATGATGGCTGCAATATGACTTGGCTCTTGTAGAAAATAGAGTACTCTACTTGTAGATGGATCCACGCCATATCTGCACAGACAAATGATTTCTTCAATTACTCGCACATGCTTTGGGCACTACTTTTCTTTTATGTTTAGATTCCCGAGTTTTTTTCCGGTTTCCCCATACTAGTGTAGTGAACATGCATTGTACGGAGATTTATTCTTCACGTTTTTTCTTTGAACCCTTCGAAGAGAGGAAATGGACAAGCATTACACATGGGATGTCTTAAACAAATTCAATTCGTTTATGTGGTTGAGTTCTAGATTTTTCGTTACGATTGACATAATGTAGGGTTTTATGATGATTCTGTTGAAATAAATTCTAAGGTTAAATTTATCTTTGAAGATTTATTATGATGTTTTATTTTGTCTTGGCAAGGACAGTTGCAATTAGAGTCTCACAAGGCAGATGTTAACTTGACATACTTTTCAAGAATTAATTCAGGTGAAAAATCGGTGTAATATCCTTTCTTCGCATCCAGCCCTTCTTCTGCTGCTAGCTTCTCCACATGCTTCTGAACCCTATCTGCTCCAATCCTGTTGGGCTCCAGCAACATGCACGCTACCTCTGTCGACTCCTCTCCGTGAACCAGGCCAAGTGTTTGCACTGTCGGCAGCCCGCCTCCTCGAGCACTCACCTTCTGTGCAATCCTCTGAGCGGCCGAAATATCAGTGGACAGAATGGGCACATTGTACAGGGCAACCCATGGTCGGGCTCCAATCATACAGATCCCTCTTTCCCGGGATGCCTGCTTTGGCCCTACGTCGGGTGGCTCGGGGAGGCTTTCCGGCATGCTCCAACCGGCCCACTGGTTTCCCATGAAATTAGGCGTGTAGTAGCCCAGCTCACGCCTGATTGTGTCCGGAGCCTTGCCTGTTGGGTGAGCTGCACCATACAGGTACACTGGCACGGCAATGTTTGAAGTTTGAACACAAAGATAGTCAAAACCTAACATTCTCTCAATTTCTAAAAATAAATATCATGCATAGATAATTTCCAGCTTAGCAACCGGAGTAGTCTTGAGGGAGGAGAAAAGAAGTAACCTTGGAACGTGGTGGCAATGTCGGCGGCCACGGCTCTGGCTAGGCGGGCAGCTTGATGGAGGGAGGCCCGGGCCAAGGGGTGGAAGAGGATGTCATCGACGACGCCAAGGCGAGGGTAGGTCCCGGAATGCGCCTCAAGGTTAATGACAGCGTAAGCGGCCTCAGCCATGGCCAACACAGTTTTATGCATTGGAGTATAAGTGTAAGTGGAGTGACAGTCATTGTCGTGTAGCACATAGGACACAAGTGTGTACCTCACTCTGTTATAATCTCTGTCCTCAAATTTGCTTACAATCACAGTTTCCGGATCTCCACGAGCAGCTTGTTCGATGGACTCCAAAACTGTCCTGTTCCTTGCTTCTGATATGAACACCTTGCAGCATACGAGCGTTGACTGCTTCGTCTTCACTTTCTTCTTCTCCTCCATGGCTATGAAATGTTAGAGATCCAAAACAAGTTAAGTAATTTGAAGATGGTGCATTAATCTCTATATATTAATTTAATTAGCTATTGGTTTGTAAGCTGAGATCATGAATATATAATATGAATTAAGTTTGAGTGAATGAATGGATGATGAGGTTTACTGATGCAACTAATATTATTATTTTATTCAGGTTATGATAAGGCCTTGAAAAGGACCTCAATTCACATGTATCATGTGGTGCCACCTGTAACACTTAAGTGTGGATGAATGTAAGAGAATGTACGTAAAATGGTGAGGAAAAAAACTGGGATGTTAAATGTAAAAATGTGGGTCATATGTTTACAATCGGGTCACTATAATGGTAGAGCTGGAAATAACGGTGTGAAAATATCATTTCGGCGATAAAACACCCTTCTTCACCAAAACTTGAAATTAGTTGCCTTGGGCACCATCTCCAGCCACATTCAAGGCTGCAACTGCCACTACATCTTGCTCCTTGCATGAAAGACAATACACCAAGCACTCTATCATATTCCCGTCTCTTCACAACACAAGTGAAATAAAATATAAAGGGGTGGTGCGATTGTGAGAGCAAAGCCTCATTTCCCCAAAGTATTGTCTCTCTCTTTCCCTCTTCTGTATGTAAATACATTGTGGCTTGGTCCTCTTTTCGGCGAGAAGGCGATG
>JAYMSY010000987.1:0-10045 GCA_036897685.1 Monsonia emarginata
TTCAAAATACTTTCAACTACATTACTCCCTTTTTCTGATCTACATTAAAGCTATAATCTGAATCTTTTGGTTTAATATCACCTTCCCTGAGTTCGACCCGTACTTACCATACGGTTATTTGTACCACAATACTGCACGTTACAAAATTGCACATATAACTTCACCATGAAAATAAGTGATTGCATATTGTTTTGGCAGGGAATTGCAAAAATCGGGAAGTTAACACACTTCATGTGGCACGACATATTTCCGGTGGCCCGGTGCTTGATTGACAGCCTTAAGTCTGTTGAGATTTGGGGATTTGACGGGCAAGTAAATGTGATTAAACTCATAAAGTATCTCCATTTGAATGGTAAAGTTTTGTGTGAACTTAAAGCTGACCGGAAGAAGAAAAAGCATGAGGAGCTCAAAGTTAGCAAGAAGCTGTTGGCTTATTTGTGAGATAATATCAGGTTACTAGGTTTGGTGTTTACATGAATTTTTTGTTCACTTAGATTAACTCTCTTGATGGAGTAAGCTAAATGTGCTAGCTTGAAAATCTTTTTTTTTCCTTGCCTGATATGAGACTGCATATCCAATGAGATGAAGCTTTGAAGGTCATCTATGTTTTTTTTTTCTGCCCTAGTAGTTACGGAATTTACAGATGTATTAAGGTTGCGTTTGGATAAAATTTGTGTTTGAATGAGACGAAGATTTGAAGCTCATATGTGTTTTTTGTGGGCCCCAATAACCCTAGCAGTCTCTCCCCACAGTGGGGAGAGATCAATTCTGCTGTAAATTGTAACTCGCCGAGTTGTATGGCGCTGATGGCGAATTAGGCATTCCCCTTGACTTCCAGCAGGCAGCAGGGAATGTCCATAGTGGCGACAACCACTTGTAGTTGCCAAGCGGGTGGGGTAACTACGATTGACCTAATGTGGTCACTCTTATGAGAAGAACGTCAAAATTACAACTTTAACATCTTAAGTAAAGAAAACATACTTAAATAGTATTAAAACCAACAAGCTCAAATGACAAAACCCAAGATAGGTCTCTGTTCAATTCTTATGGAACATCAAAATTACAACTTCAACATCTTAAGAAAACAAAACATGCTTAAGTAGTATTAAAACCAACAAACTCAAATGGCAAAACCATAAAATAATAATAAAATATATCAAATTACAAAAATATCCCTAAGCCAGTACCCAAAACGCCCCCAAAGTGCGAAAAAACCATATATCCTTCTACCATTGATAAAAAGTCATGTTCATTGGTTCGTTTCACATCAACCTACAAAAAATCAGCTCATTCCTAATTTTCTCTGTTTCATGACATCAAATTCCCCTTGTATACAAAAGGAGGAGATCTCCACAACACAAGTTCATTCCTACCCTATTTATATGCATGTGCAATCCCGACCCAAAAAAATTTTTTACGTCTACTTTCATGAACTCCAACTCGAAAATTTTCAGCTCGGGTCCAAAATTGCTACTCTACCTGTAGCCTCTAAGTTATAACTATAGTAACTGTTAGACCATGTATAATGGAAGGACCTTTAGGAGATATCAAACCGAATGTGAAATTCGCATCGGGATTTATCACTGTGGATCCTGATGCGAAGGGAGATGCGAGAAACCCTGATGCGGATCTCGCATCTCCATTGGCATCGCCATCTCGCCTAAAGGACATGTCTACTCGACAAGATAACTTTTTTTTTTATTTTTTGGTTGAGTTACACGCAAGAGAAGACCATTTTTAAAAAAATGGTTCTCGCGGTGAAAATCCGATTCCAAATATGTGAGACTCACATTTTTGCATTTCACATCCCATTTTTTCCTTGTATTGTAAATGCTCTTGGGAGAAGTCTTGGCTTAATCCCCTGTCAAAGTGAAATTCACAGCTACATTAGGGGCAAGAATGAAAATATAAGAAAATTAAGGACCAAAGGTGGTAATAATGATAAATAAATTACTCAGAGAGTTAGTTCCTGCTTCTTCAACTCAGTTTCACGAAGAAGGAGAGAGACTTCAATTTGTAGAACTATCACAACAATTTCCTCATTTGTGCATTTGGTAGCCTCTAATTCGTCGGAAAACCCAGACCTTTTGGAGATTATCTGTTTCAAATTGCGGTATTCGGAGATTTTTATCTGGAAGATTCGAATCAGCTTCTTGGAGGTACTCTCTTTCTCTTACCTTTCAAATCTGACAGATGCATGTTTTAGGAAGAAAATACTATGAAGATGAAAAGTGGGTTTCGATTGCTTGTTTTGGATTTTGATCCTTGTTCATGTTTTTTGCTATATGGGTTTGTTTCTTCATGGTGTTAATTTTGTTTGTGCTTGAAAAAAAAGGTAACTTGATTCCTCAATCTTAATGGGTCTTTCAAATTGGGACTTCAATAATTTGATTGCTTAACAATCTAATGTGTAGCTCACTGGATCTCATGTTCATGATGCTTGAACTTTAGTTGTGGGTAGATAATTGTTCTTTGTTTCAATTTCAGTATTGAGTAGTTTATGACACTTTCGCCGACAGGTTAGTAGAGAGCATAGAGGAGTGAATCTTCTGTTGCTATATGGCTTTGCTGAGAAATGTATATTGAAATGAGACCAAAGTTTTGCTATTTAGAAATGCATTAGAAAAAAGTGAACTTAATTGAAGAGAGCATTTTGGTATACAACCTTGAAGCTTCTATTGGGTAATTGTCTCCTTAGTTTGCTTTGTTGAAGACGAGTTTTGTGATTTGTGATAAGGACTGAAGGTTTTTGTGAACTTTGTTTTATATCATTGGTTTGTGTATGGTCACGGGTTCAAGTTAGGGAACCAGACTTCTCTTGGTGAGGCTGCATTGTTTATGAGCCTCCCCAAACCCTTTGATGGTGGGAGTCTCGTGTACCAAATCATCGTTTTTGTAATCTACAATTTGACAAACTTTGTTGACAATTATGAACCGGAGTGAGAAGTGGGTGCTGCATATGTCTTTTATGTTGTTCATCCTACCAGGCTACCAGCGTCTTGTCAGCTTCCACTCTGTTGCTCTCGCGTCATATATTTGTTCTTTTGATTTATTTGGAATGTTTTATTTAATGTGTGTCTGTTCCTTAGTCATATTCTTTGGGAAGGGAGGATCAAATTGTCCATCCCGCTAAGAAAAATATGGAGCTATAGATTGTAAAAACAGAATTTCTAGGCAATTTGAGGATTATTCATGGAACATTTATTTATATTAGAGGATTCTCCTCCGTTCTGCTATTATGTTAGCTAGGTCTACAACACACATGCACAAGGCTTGTTCTCAAGGTTTTCATCTCACGTATTTTAGTTCCTCTTGTTACTTGATGTAATAGTTTATCAGTTAAATTTACATATGTTATGAGTTTACTAGCTATTGAGCCTGCTTTAACATGTAGTGTTTCGAACGCTTTTGTACTAATCACTGAAGTAGTTAAATGGGTTTGGCAGCTAACCATGAGAGCCCGAGTTATTGACGATAAATGGTCCAAGAGGATTCTCTGGCTCTGTGCACTTGGAAGTGCAGCCGGTATGCATTTCTGACCTTTCTCTTATGGTGTCTTCATTAACTAACTGCAACATCTTCATCTTCCTGTTGGCCTCCACTGATTACTGATGGTGTTGTTACCTTTTCAGGCCTCTATATGGTTGTAGCAGAAAGACAGATGCAGAACCAAAACCGGAAATTGGCAGAAGCTTTGAAGGCTATGGATTCACAACCCGGCGGCGATGAAGTTTGATTAAGCTAGGAAATGTCTGAACTCTTGATATATACCCAAAATAATAGGTTGCTACAACCCGTCATTATATTAACTTTGTTGGTTGGTTTAGGCTTATCTTTCAAATCCAGCTCCAATCTCACACTTATGTTGTGAACAGCTCAAATGTCTCAATTTGTGACTCAAGTTAAAGATCAGAAACAATAGCTTATTATTGTCTGAATATGTCATGGACAGCAAGAAATGCAAGGCTCTTGGTGCTTTCAGGACAGTACCAAACCGCGGCCGTTTAGTTCCTAATCCTATATCTGATAAGCTTATGTACCATAAAGACTTCTCAGGACCAGGAGCATTGTTGCTTGTCATGAAGACTCTCAGTGGAGGGCTTGAGGATCTCAGAGCATACACAAGATCTGGAAAAATGTTGGTAACTGCTGCTGAAGATGGAAATGGCTACAGTGGCTCTGGGATCAGCACAGGTTTTGGCTCAGGATCCGGCTATGCACCAGGACCTGAGGTCTCAGACATATCAAGGTCTCTGAGTTCAAACCTTGGAACATACAAATTGCTGATAAAAGAAACGACCGGACACAAATGACAATGTGTCCAATAGACACAATCCATAGATCTTCACAAAGAAATGGAACTCTAATGGTTTCATGATTTTACAATAACCTACTCATCCGTATAGTTCATTTAAGGTTTTGATCCTCAGATGTAGGACATTACATGTCAGTGACTCTATCAAGGTTTCTTAAATCTATTACATCAGAAGCTCGTCGTCCCGTATGGTTCAATGAAAACAAGTTACAACTGTATCCTGGCAAGTATTCTGTAATCTGTAGCCGTATGTTTAATCACAGGAAGCGAAAGGGAAAGCTTCCATAGATGGAAGCTAAAAAGTTTTGCCTTCCCTTGGCACGTTTCTTCCCGAATTCGGAAATGAGCCTAAAAAGCATGCACAGAGTTTCATTCTTTTCTATTTGGCATAGAGGAACATCTTGAAATACCTTCTAGCTGATATTTAGCCGTTGATGGAGAAACAGATGCGCAAGGGCGAAGGAGAGGCGTACCGACCCTACTTGAAGTCTCGTTAGGGACAGGAGCAGGCGAAGGAGAAGGTTGCAACTCAATTTCCGTGCAAGTATTCGTGTCGTTGCCATGGTCATCAAGGTACTGATGATCATCTTCAAGCGACATAACTGTACTTGTCTCCGTGTGTGTGGTGGCCGAATCATCATAAAATCCATGTCTTCTCTTCTTCCTCGCTGCTTTCTTCCGTCCGTGGATTGTCTCCCTTATCCTGTTGGGTATCAGCGCCGCCTTGTAGTTTGTTCCCATCTTCAAATGACGTCAGAAATGGTCACTATATGGTTAAGGAAAGGCAATTGTTGCAAAAACACGTGTTTGTAAATCAATATGGTACCTTCGTAACAAGTGCGTATAGTGGCAATGTGCTATAGCGGCAAATAAACTGTCCATCAAATCTAGAAGACGACGAAGAATAATATTAGACTCGCAATTGATAGAATTATCCGCGAAAATGGATTGTTAGGACATGAAATTTATGCATTACCCCAAAATAAGTCTCAAATACACCAGCATATGGTTGCTAATGAAGCAGGAATTGTATCCAAACTGCCACTGTAAGGATACAAGTGATAGACAGTTACGTTATATGTATTACGCTAAATACATGCTAAATGCATTATTTACAAATCATCGAGTTTAAGCTGATAGTTTGGTCAACCAGCTCTGATACCATGCTAGAAGACCAACTCAACTAAAAACTTAGGCCGATAGTTAAAAGCTTCTTTATGATTATATACTCTGACGGAGGCTAATTTCAGAATGTAGAGAGTAAAAAGAAACGGTTTCGGTGAAGACCAAGTGATTATAAAGGTATTTATGGAAGAGAAATTACCCAGAACTAGAAGAATGAAGCAAATTCAAAAGCATTCTGCAAAAGAAAACAAAGGATGTTACTTTAATTTGAAATTAGTAGATAAACAGCTGATATGTCGGTCACAAATGCATTTCATTGTTGATTATGCATCTACAAGGGTATTTTAACAAATAACTCATTACAGCCAACAAAAGTAAGCATATGAATGTTATTATACCACCACCCACCTAGTAATCCAAATGTATATGAGGACCAGAAAAGTGATTCCAGAGCAATTAAATAGAAAACTTCATGTGATGGACAACACGATAATCATATGAAGGTAAGAGGACTAAATTTGTTGCTTTTAGTTTTTTCTTGCTCTTATTTGGTTCATACCGAAGAAATAAGAATGACTGGAATGTTCAAATGAACATGGTTAAGATATTAATCTCTCTCTTCCAGCATAACAGATACAGAGTACTAAGAATGTTTTATTACTGGATCTCGAAAACTGAAAGCCTATGAGATTACAGGATGACATATTTGGTGTACGTTAGTATGAATAGTTTGGAGAGATCACAAACATTGGATGACTTGCCCTTAAATTGCATATCTGAAACATCACGAAAACATGCTGTCTCATTTTCTATCATGGTTCCATATTAAAAAATTTGTCCGTCTAAGATCATGGATTTGAAAAAAAAAAACTACAAATAGGACACATGGAAAAAAATTGTATGAATGGGATGTCAACTAGAATAAAAAAGACATGTCATGTCTGCAGTCAGAGACAGTAATATATGCATATAAGATCAAATGAAAGGGAGTAAGCAAACCTTAGGTATGGGTGAGGCATCAATATTTGGCTTCATTCCAACAGAAGTAGTATTTGCAAGAATCATCCCATCTTCTGGATGGAAATCGGCTAGTTCAGCAAGGGTTATAGCTTGTCCACCAACTTTATTGGCAAGTTCTTTTGCTTTGTCTATAAGGTACAGGAAATCAGAGTCGTAGTTTCAGTAAACATATATTTCAACAATAGGAAATTCCATATTAGAGGTTAAATGGACCACCATCACATAATTCATAGACAAAATTCTCACCATATGAGCGATTAGCAACTACTACTCTTGCTCCTTTCTCGTATCCACCATAAGCCAGTGCCTTACCAGCACCACCAGCTCCCATGACGACAAATAGTTTGCCTGCTAATGGAGAAGCAGACCCATTGCTGGCTTTACCAGATGCTGCAAAGAAGCATATTAATTTACAATCAGAACAGAAATCATTATAGATTCATAGTACAGAACCTAGCATGTAAATGCATTACAAACCTCGTAATCCTTCTTCAATAGCTGCAATGGCTCCAAGATAGTCAACGTTGTAACCCATCAACTTCCCATCTGGTTTCTTTATCATGCAACTAATAGCTCCTATTGACTGTATGAAACTAATTACATCAGGTTCACCAAGTATGACACCAAGACCAGAGTGAAGAGATTAAAAAGTACCTTAGCAATAGGATCAATTTCATCACAGCAGTTGAATCCAGCCTCCTTATGGGGAATTGTATAACTGTTTACAAAAAAAAAATTACTGAAATTTCAAAAATAAATACTCTCACCGCCTCAAAATATGTATCCCACTTGACTATCGGTTAGCACACAAATTTTGGTGCTTGACTTTCCATCCTTACTTTGCCCCCATGTTCTCTTATGCACCCACTACTCAAGTTGTATAACTAACTTATGGACAGGTATTATTGGCAATTTATGCTTAATCAACTAACTAAAATGGGAAGTGAACACTCACTTTGGGACATCCATTTGTGAATTAGGATACTTAATCTTGGGAAGAGGGAGTAAATTTTATCATATCAATTTTTGGATATCATTGTCTTTTGTACTTGAACAAATTTAAAACATTAAAGGAACATTTATTAGGTACAATACTTAAAGTCTGCTTTAAAAGTTTGACATTAAGATATCAAAATCCACTATCCATCTATTCACAGAGAAGTCCAAGAAGAATTTCATGCTGGACAAATAGAACTAAATAATGGAATAAGATGAACTTAGAGAATGCAAGTTACTTGTCCAATGCCACAGATAAACCAAATATCTACTGCATGTATTTTCTTCACACAAAAATCAATACAAGAATGAAAACATACTACATCAAAATTTTACCTGTATCCAACAAAATCGTGAGATGAGTACGTCTTCAGAAAATTCGCAACATTATCAACCAGCAAAGGCAAGTAAATTCCATTAAATCCAAGTGACTTGAATGATGGATTGTAGAGATGTGGACTTTTGCTGTGGCCAATAGGATTTCCAATAACACCATGTACTTTGGTGTCAGGCCCTATCAGTCTGAAATTGTATAAATCCAACAAATCTTTCACAGTAGGTTGCCCGGGTGCTGATACAATTCCAGCCTCTAGTGAACCAAAAGTGAGAAATCCTCCAAATTTTGCAGCGAGAATTCGTGAAATAAAGCCTCTGTCACCCATAACAAGTCCAATCATAGGTACCTACAATTTTAGAGTAATGTCATTACAAGATACACACTGTTAAAAGAAATAATTGCTAAAAGTTCAAAAGTATACTGTTTACCGAAGAACAGAAAACAAAACTAGAAGTGATTCCAAGAAATGGCAGGTTATAAGTTAGCAGATATCTGATATCAATAGGCCTATCTAGCTACAATTTTCTATATCAATATAACAAATGTTATGTTTGAAAGTAATTAAAATACAGGAGAATCCCACTTCACAAAGCAATACCACAGTTTGGCCATCACTTACTTGAGAATGCACAAGAACTTGGAAAATCCGCGCATTATCTGTAATATCCTGTGCAGTTGTTGCAACCTTGACAATATCAGCTCCGGTAGCCTGTATTCTTGCCACCAGATTACCAATTTCCTCAACAGACGGAGTGTTTTCATAGTTGTGTGAGGAAACAATGATTTTGACCTTTTCAGGCTTCTTTCCTTGAATGGACTTGAAGAACTCATCAGCTACCTTCAAGGATCAAAATTTGATAGTCTTAGTATTGTTTTCATAGCAACTAGCAATATGAACACATGCACTGATGATTATATTTCTAAAAAATGGTACATGCTAGCTTCAGGTAAAATCATATTTTCATCTAAAGTACATGTTAGATTGAAAAATATTTCTCTCTTTTCTTTGTGGTGCTCTGAAATACAGCTTAGAAGTTCTAAAAATGGTTCTTTACATATTGGTTTGTACTCATCCTGATGTGTTTAGACAACCCATGTCAAGACCTTTTTTAATGTAACCAGCGTTGAAGACCTTTTTTAATGTAACCAGCTTTGAAGACCTTTTTCAATGTAACCTAGACAGAAACATGAAGCAAATTCCAGAACTTGGTAACACCCTCTTCTATTTGTCTCTAAACTATACTACCATTTACCTCTGATAATAACAGTACATAAATAGAACATATGTGCAGGTCCAATACAGAGGATGTTGCATTGCAATGAGAAGTCGCAGGAAATGGTGATTTTACTATCCACCAAATTGGGGTCTTAGTTTTCAAGTTTTATCAAAGTGGTGACAAAAAAGTGAGATGTACTTTTCCTATATGTAGCCACAACATTAGATGAAGACACTTTGTTCAGAATCCATTTTATATTTACATAATGAACCCAACAAACAGAAAGAAAAGAGTCATTTGAGGTACAAAAGAGCTTGTTTGTCTAAGCCTGATGGTGTACACAGACATTATTTAGAGCAAAAATAGGTAGATAGAAGAAAAATGTAGTAGTATTAGTAGAAGGAATGTTGAAGAGAAAGAAACCTTAAGCTCAACATCAACATAGTCAGCTCCCAGTTCCATTGCCAGGCGTAGTACCTCCTGCCTCTTGGTTTCATCTCCGTCGTACTCACCACCTTCCCATTTCGGCCTAAAACAGATATGAGTATGACAGAGAAATATTAGAGAATGAATAAGATATATGAACAGCTGACAAATTCTATAATAAGATGATGGCGGCAGAGGAGATAGTACCTGTAAGTTATAAGAGTGGGCAAAGGGCAGTTTTGAATCAAGATTTGAAGATCCTGTGTGGGAGTGAAATTTTTGAGGAAGTCAATCCGGAGCTCAACCAAGTCGGCGCCAACTTCCTTTGCTTTGCGCATCTGAACCAACGACTGGTCAACTGAGTCGGCCATGACAGGGGCACAAATGTTGGTCGAGTTTCTCCGAACTCCATCGACCACTTGAGGATCAGCAGTAGCCAACTGAAAATTAATTTAAAAACAAAATGCATGAGACAATAACAAAATTATAGGAGCATCAAAATCAGGTGAGTTAGTAAAAAAGAGGTTCAAGGAAATGAGGCGTTTGGGAGGCGAGAAAAAAAGAAGGAAAAAGTTTAGAAAGGGAGAGAAAGAAGAGTACCGGAATGCT
>JAYMSY010000988.1:0-10039 GCA_036897685.1 Monsonia emarginata
TCAGTTTTCAAATTCCCCAGACCCTCTTGGACCCTGCCACAGATAATTTTCGTAATACACTTGTAGATGACATTACAACACGCTATCGGTCTATATTCACTAGCATCCTTTGGAGCATCAACTTTAGGGATAAGGGCTAGAATAATGTGATTCAATTGCCTTAACAACTTCCCTGTTTTGAAAAATTCTGTCACTGCCTCTACCACATCATTCCCCACAATTTCCCACGCATCACTGAAAAAACTGCTGTCATACCCGTCAGAACCCAGGCTTTTCATGCCATCTATAGATTTCAGCGCCCCCCAGATCTCCTGCCTACTCACCTCTCTACACATTCTGACCTGCTCATCTATGGAAAGAGTAGTGCCAGCTTGGAAGATGTCACTTGGAATGCTGCAGTGTTTCACCGTATCCATTCCCAAATGATTCTTAAAATAGTTAATAAAGTGGGACACCACCTCCTCCTTGTCCTCTACTATGCTGCCCTCTTCATTTAGAAAGTACCTGATCTCCATTCTTCTTCTACGCTTCCTCAACGATTCATGGAACATTTTGGAGTTCTTATCTCCCTCCAAAGACCAAGCTGCTTTACTTCTTTGCTTAAGCACTTACTCTTGCAACTGCAGCAATTTATAAAACAAAGCCTTCATGTCGTGCTCCTCCTTCTGAAGCTCCACATTTAACGGATCATGGTGCAATTTTTCCTGAGCCTGTAGCATGTCCATCTCAGCCTCCCTTCTTCTTCCTTCTAAATCATAAAATTCTGCTCTATTGAGGTTTCTCAACACCCCCTTCAATCTCTTTAGTTTCTGAACCAGGATATATTGTCTGCAACCTTTTATATCTGTATTCCAACTATTAGCAACCATTTTCAAAAAGTTCTTTGATTGCCCCCACACATTCAAATGCCGGAAACAAACTCTTCCTTTCTGGCACTCATTACTCAAGTTCAAAACCAATGGGTAGTGGTCTGAAACTCTCCCTGGGGCTATGCACAAAGTGGCCTCTGTAAAATCAGTTAACCATCCCCTATTGGCCACCGCTCTATCTATTTTACTCCAAATTCTGCTACTACCCATTTGGTTGTTAGTCCAAGTATAATAGCAACCATAACTCCTCACTTCTTCAAGCTCCAAATAGTTTATCCAGAGATTAAAGTCCTGCATTTCTCCCACCTGAACATTATTTCCTCCCAGCCTGTCATCACGATTCAGCACGGCATTAAAGTCGCCTATTACTATCCAGCTATCATCTCTCCTATCTTCTTCTCAGCTAGTTAGCGCCTCCCATCGATCCTTCCTTCCTGCTACAGTATTTTCACCATACACTACTATCAAGAACCATCTTTTCTTTAGCTCTAGAACCATCAAATGCATGTATTATCCCCCTGCCTTCATCACCTACAGGTTGCAGAGGCCAGGATCCCACATAACAACAATTCTGCCACCCCCACTCATATCCATACTATGCACCACCCGAATATCCTCTTTCCATCCTCTAACTACTCTCCCCAACTTTTCATTATTCAACTTTGTTTCTAGGACCCCCAGGATCCCCAATTTATTTCTTTTCCAAGGAGTACAACTCCTTTTGTTTGGGGGCACTATTAAGCCCCCTAATGTTCCAGCTAGCAACTTTCATGGCTTGGGGTTCCAACACCCCCTCCCCCATCCATTGTCCCTCTACTACCTCCCTAAGTCCTCTTTAATGACCCAGATTGACTTCTCCTTTTCGTGACTACCTTCCATTCCCCTTCTTCTTCAGGGGGTTTTGGCTTTGGACTTTCCTCAACACTTTTGCCTTTTTCCTCAACCTTGCCTACATCCACATGTTTCTTATTCTGGCTAGTCTGGGATGTGTCCCCAGCTGCCCTACTCTCAGCTGGTTGTGACTGGTGTCCCTTTTGTGGCATCCCTCTTTGTTTTTGCTGGAAGTTTTGTACTGCCTCTATACGTTTTGCCTTGATCTCATCAATCTTACATTCAACTTTTTTATGACCATATCCTTCATACTTCCCACATTTAATAGGTCTCCACTCATAATCCAATCTCTGTGTGCATAATACCCCATCTTCATTGACATATTCCAGCTCCTCAGGAATACCTTCACCCACTTCCATGTCAACCAACACTCTTGCAAAGCCCATACGCTCCTTCCTCACCATTGGGCCATCAACCAACAAGGGAATCCCAATTGCACTCACCATCTTGCTCAGTGCCTTAACATTCCAGTAAATCAGAGGCAACTCTGGCAATTGGATCCAGGTTGGCACTCTATTCACTTCTACTTTCTTCCAATCTTCTTTTGGGTTCCATTGCTGTATCACTACCGGCTTGCTGTCAAAGAACATTAGGCCCCCATTTAGGTCTTCTTTCAGCCCATCCTCATCCTTGAACCTCACCAGATAGGCTCCATTAGGCATTCTATAGATTCGTTCCAACCTTAGCTTCACCTAATGCCTCCTGAAATATCCATTCATCACAACGAAAGGGGGTGTAGCACCCAGGACATAGCTCACCAGTGTATGTTTCCAAAAATTCAATTCAGAGGCAATATCAGAAGAATGAATAATTCCTACCAAGCTATCTCCAGATTGTTCAGGTCTAACATATTCTAGCTTCATACCAGTATTATCAGAACCCACTACATCTACAGAGTCCCAAACAGAGTTAGTCTGAGCACTTACCACTTTACTTTGGGGATCTGGAGGGATCCACTTCAGCTTCTCCTCCATGATTCGTCTTCCATGAGAAAGGTTAGGATTTTCTTTGAGCTTCTGGATCATCGCCTCCAATGATTCTATCAGGCTGGAGTTTGTTTCCCTTCGAAGCCTGACCTGAGCGTCCTGTTCCTTCCTCTCCTGTGCTTTGATTGGTACCTCATCCGTCTTCTTTTCCACATCCTTCGAGCTAGGGTTTCGCTCGACGATCTTCTTATCGCTCCCTTTCTCTGCAGATTGAGCCCAAGGTGAGGTCAGATCTCTTTTCCCCCATCCTGTTTGGTCGTGCTTCCCTGGCTCGATTGTTGTTACCAAGCTCGTTGCTACGGCTGAGCGCTTCTGGTCTTTGCCATCGAGAGAGCTCGAGAGAAAAGTCAACCCCAAAAAAATTAAATGTTAATTAGGGGAAAATGTGTTCATTTCTATTAGTTTAAAACATTAATTATTTCATTAACCAATTATATAGTGACACGTGCCCTTTAATCCCAACTTGTCAGGTCAATGTAACGAACATACACGACAACCACTACATTGTTAATTTTCTTAAAGTCTAGCCACTGATCGGTGAGTTTACAAAGTTCAACCACTCATTTGATATTTGAGCTAAAGTTTAGTCACTTACTCAAATTCTAT
Organism: Monsonia emarginata; assembly: GCA_036897685.1. Taxonomy (NCBI): domain Eukaryota; kingdom Viridiplantae; phylum Streptophyta; class Magnoliopsida; order Geraniales; family Geraniaceae; genus Monsonia; species Monsonia emarginata. The sequence continues at coordinate 3,353 of JAYMSY010000988.1, forward strand.
AGGTATGCTCAATTCTATATCTCGGATATGCAATAGCCACACTTGTACTATCTAACAGCATGTCGTATGGATTATACCTTTTTGCTCTCTCTCGAAGCTCTAGCTTCGGCGATGACAGGAGGGAGAAAAAAGCCAAAAATCATGAAAGCACCACTATTACAAACTACAAAATCGATGCAAACTTCGATGGTAGAAGACAAAGGACAGGGTTTGAGATCTCAGAAGGAGTAATCGTGTGAGAGAAGTGAGTCAAATCTGATAGGGCAAGAAGGGAAGAACTTAGGAAAGAAAGGAGAGTTGGAAAATATGTTGGATTGACAGAGAAGAGAGTCGAATGAGGTGATCAAGAGAATGCTTACTGAGATCTTATAGAAACTAGAGGAGAACCCAAAATTGGCTGATGTGCGAACGATGGAGGAAAAGATGGAATATGTAATCCCAGATTTACAGAGTAAGCTAGTAAGTTCAATAAAGGAACGATATAATGTTTGGGTTAATTTCGATATATCAAAATTGGGTAGGGATGAGGCAAAATGGATTTCATACAACCTAAGAAATCTGGGAATGAGTTGATTGGGAAAATTAAAGTTGGGGATATAGACAATGAAGTGAAATTATGGGCTAATATAGTGTTGAGCTAAGTTTTGGAGGCAGTTCCTCAATTTGTTATCATGAATGGGTATTTTAGACGAATTTGGGGGAAATTAGGAATAGAGATAGTGCATATACTCCTAACTTGGGCTTACTAATTAGGTTCTAAAGCAACTCAGCAAAGGAGGAGGCATTAAACCAGGGCATTATGTTCTTTGACAAGAAACCTATTGTAACAAAAGATTGGGAAGTGGGAAAAGATTGAAGTAAGGAGGATATAAAAAAAGTCCTTGTTTGGATCCAACTACCTGACATTCATATCAAATACTAGAGCCACGTAGCTTTGAGTAAGATCATGAGTGAAATTGGAAGCCTAATCATGATAGATGAAGCAACTCATCACAAAGAGAGTGAAATTTCCTAATGTGATAGTAGAAATGATAATAGAAGAATGTGTAATAGAGCATGTTGGAATTCTAAATGAGAATGGAGCACTACGTGTTCAGCCATTGGAGTATGAGTGGTTTCCAGTCAAATGCATGAAATGCAGTGGATTGGGGCATATAATAGCCGCTTATAAAGAAGAGGAGTTAAAAGCTAGAAGGAAAGAAATATTAGAAAACAAGGAGAAGGAGAGGAAGGAGGGGTGAAAAGAAAGGAGAGGAAAGAGAAATAAAAAGAGGGTCAAGAATCTACTCAGGAAGTAAAAGAAGGAAGTGTTGAAGAGAAAAAAAGAGGAATGATCTAGAGATAAAGGAGAGAGCTCTAGGGGGAGTAAGGAAGATGGCTGGAGTGAGGTTAATGGAAGGAAAAAGATGGGGGACCGACACCAAAGTCCAATCAGATAACCAGGAGATGGAACATAGGTGAAGGGGAAGATAAGTGTAGATAGGAAGGAGAAATAAGGAGACCAAGAGCCTGGTAATCCTAGTGGTTAAAATTATCGCGTGGAATGTGAGAGTGTTTAATAGTGCCATCAAACAGAAGGAACTTCAATCCTTCCGAAGCAGTAATAAATGATGAGTATCTTATAAACAAAGTTAGATAGGGAGAACATGAATAAAATGAAGAAATAGGGGTTTTAGAGGGATATGAGGATGGAGGATAATTTTGATGAGTGTGTTGGAGGGAGAATTATGGTTGCTTGGTACCTTAGTGCTGTGCATGTCCAAATCACGAGAAGATGTGCACAATGCATGCACTGTAAGGTGGAAAAGGGTGATAAGAGATGGTGGGTTACAATAGTATATGGTTATAATAATAGTTTGGGCAAGACTAATATGTGGGAGGAGCTTATGGCAATTGGAAAATCCATGAAAGAGGCTTGGCTCATCATGGGGAACTTCAATAATTTCCCTCATGAGGGAGACAGTTGGGGACAGGCAGTAAGATATAGTGAGGTGGAGGAATTTCAGCTTTCGGTTCACATTAGTGGTGTACATGCAGTAGTTGCAAAGTGGAGGCCTATTCTTCACATGACATAACAAACAATGTGAGGGGAGAAGAGTATGGAGTAAGTCAGACATGTGTTTTGGCAATGGAGGATGGTGGGAAAGCTACTGATGGGGAAACCTAAGGGTATCTCATATCACTCCCCTTTGGTTGTCAGGGTGGAAGATGATGAGAGGGAAAGGAGGAGGATGTTTTTATTTATGAATTCCTGGATTGTTCACCTTAAAATTTTCCAGCTTTGTTAGAATTTAAAGAGAGTTAAACTGCTTGAATGAGTTCCATAAGAGTGACTTTGCCCCTTTGTTGAATCAAAGGAAGGAGACAAGAGAGAAGATGGAGAGGAAACAAGAAATTAATCAAAGCAGGCCATGGGATGAGGTGGCTCGGTGGGAAGCAAAGTAGAGTAGGGACAAGTATATTCAAGCAGCCCAAATAAAAGAAAATAAGTTTCGACAAAGAGTAAAAATAAAATGGTTCAAAGATAGTGACAAGAATACAACCTTTTACCATGCATGTGTTAAGAGCCAAAACAGAAGAATACAGGTAAAATCTTTTATTGACAAGGATGGAAGAGTGGAGGACAGACCTGCAGCTGTCAAATAACTTATTGTTGAATTTTTTCAGGGGCATCTAGGAGGAATGGTGGAGCACTGTATTGATATCCCTGCAGGGATCTTTGAGCAAGGGATGTGTTTAACAGTTGATTAGTATGTAAGGTTGACTAAGAGAGTAATAAAGACATGGGAGGGCTACAAAGATTGTATTCTTACTGGGCAGTAGAGGGATGCAGTTGGTCAAATGGGAGAAGATGTGTTAGAACAAGAAAGAAGGAGGCATTGGTTTGAAACATATTTAGTGGTGGAATATAGTTGGAGCTGGGAAGCAGATATGGGATCTATCTCAAAAGAAGGACAACATTTGGGTTAAATGGATCCATGAGTACTACTTGAAGGAGAGAGAGCCATGAGAGGTGGAAGAAATGGGTAGTGTATCCTGGAATTAGAAGGAGCTGCAAATAGTAAAACATCAATTGAAAGTTGGATATGTGGGGAATAGGTGGAAGGAGTTTAAAGATGGAAGCTATTACATCCAGGCTGGATATGAATGGAGGAAGGGAAGAAAGTTGAGATGCAGGTTGTTTCGTTTAGTTTGGAGTTAGTTAAATCTGCTTACGTACTCAATAATTTTATGACTTATACCTCAGCATAGACTACAAACAAAACCTAGACATCTTAAAATGCAGGTTATATCCTAGGTTTGTACGTGTTCATTCTGTTTAGAGGAAGACGAAACAAGAGATTTTCTTTTCTTTTAATGCCGCAAACCAGGAAGTTATTGGGTTGGTTGAAAGAATGGTTGCAGATCAGCATTCAGAATAGCTGGAGAAGAGGGAGCAGAAAGGTTGTATACATATGGAAATATAGGAAAATGTATAGGAAAAACTTATACTTATGTACAACTACTTTGGTTTACAATGTTTGGTGGGATAGGAACCAAACGATTTTCAAAGGGGGAGGGTATAGTTGTTATTAGTTGATCAAGAAAACAAAAGGGCAAATTGTACATATTCTTCATGCTATGCAGGGGTGCTTCACTAAGAAGAGTAATACTATGATGCTGAAGAGACTAGGGGTGTGAGGTTGTGTTAGGCCATGTTTGTCCTAAATTTTGTTTGGTTTATTTTTTGTTATATAATATTGTCTTGTTTCCCAAAAAAAACATCTCAGGTGTGATAATACAACATTTATGTTTGATCAATTAGCACCAATATGTTCTATCCTTAACTTAAGTGGTCAAAGCATTTTTCCACAAGTTGTGTGCTCGAGTCTTTATCGAACTACATTTTAGTGAGGAGGTCTACCCCCAATTGTGCTCTCGATTGTGTAGCTCATGTATTTGTGCCTATATTAAGAAGATATTATTAGGCAAACCTTCCCGATACACGCATTCGTGGGCTACACATCCAGGAGAAACCCTACTCGTGGACTAAATGTAACAAGAAAGTCCACATAACTCACACCAAAGAAAACTAACCTAGAGGGTGTATTATCTGAGACTCGAACTCACAACCTACTAGTTGTAAGCTCAAGTCTCACCTAGTAGGCTAAGAGGAGAATGTATATTGTTCTTTCATATATCTTTAAACAAATTACTTAACCTCTTCGATTATTTTTTATTATTTTATTTAGTTTATACCTTTTTTGTTTTGTTTTCTCTTTGAGCTAATTAATTTGTTTATTGACCATTGATAATTTTTTTGTGCTTCTTTTCATTTAAATTAGGGCATCAGCGACTAACTAATGGAACTCTTTTATCATATCTTGCAAGTAAGTTAATGCTTTCAATTTTATAAAGGTGTTGGACCCTATCTCCTAACGTCTTATGGTTTCTCATCATATCACTTTGAACATAAATGATTTAATCCCTGTCCTATTTTGGTGTTTCCTCCAGTCAGTTCGTCTCTTATTCATCTATTAATCTATTTCCTTATGATTCTTAGAGATATGTTGTTTTCGAGTTGGTTCTTGCAAGTACTCTTCCTCATGAGGATCATGTCTAGTTCGAAGATAGTCTAACTTATGAGATCCCCGTTGAAGTCCCTCTTCCTCAATCTCGCTGTCAACATCAAATGTCTGCTCACCTTTAATATTATAAGGAGACGCTACCGAATGAGTCTCATGTTTGTTTAATTGTTCCCTCTAAATATGATCGTTACACCTATCCTTGTTAATCCTTTATGGAAGCAAGAAAAGAAAGAAAAGTTACAAGCCTTTCAAAATTCTTACACTTGGGAACTGGTTCCTACCCTTAGTGACAAACTAAATGTTGGCAATCGATGGATCTTCAAAATCAAAACTAAGGCTAATGAATATGTTGAGCTATACAAAAATCATTTGGTGGCCCGTGGTTTCATCTACAAGTTTGGGATTGATTTTAAAGAATCTTTTTCTCTGATTGCTCACCTCACGTCCATTCCCAGCCTTATAGTTGTTGTAGTTGTGCGGAAATGACAGATTTTCCGAATGGATGTTAAGAACGTCTTCTTGAATGGTGATCTTGAAGAAAAAGTATATTAACCCACTCCTGATTATCATCATCCACAAGATATGTTGTGTCTTTAAAAAAAAGTATTTTTTTTGTTTAAGCAAGCTCCTCGAGTATGGAACTCCAAGTTTAGTTCTAGTGTTATTAGTCTTAATTAACTTCATCTTTAGTCCTTATGAAAATGCCCTATTTTTCCGTAAAACATATTGTTGGTACACTTTTTTGCTTTTTTATGTGGATGATATGATCATTATTGGTGATGATTCTCATGTAATCTCTAACCCTTCAGCACAATTTGAGTGAGCACTTTGAGATGAAAAACCTCGCGCTATGGTCATTTCTTGTCAATTAGTTTATGATTGCACCTCACACCACACATTATAAGGTTGTTTTGTGCATCCTGCGTTACATTTGTGGTACCTTTTCATATAGTCTTCACTTCTCAACGAACTCAGCACTTGATTTACATGCTTACTCAGATGCAGATTGAGCTAGAGATCCTACTGATCGAAGATCTTCGACTATAAATTGTTTCTTCCTCGTGACTTCTCTCATTTCTTCATTTACTAAGAAATCGACAACGATGGCTTCCTCTAGTACAAAATTTGAGTACTAGGCTCTCACAAACACAACTTCTGAGGTATTATGGTTACACAATATTTTGAGGGATATAGGTATGAAGCATTCGTCTGCCACACAAATTTATTATGAAAATCGTAGTGTCATACATATTGCTCACAATGATGTTTTTCATGGGTGTTACAAACACGTAGAGAATGATTGTCATTTAATTCGTTGGCATCTCACCCAAGACACTCTTGCCTTGATCTTCGTATCCTCTAAGGAGCAAACTGCTAAAATCTTTAGTAAGTTTTAACTTCCAGGACACTTGATCTTATTTTTGACCTAACTGAAGTTGTTGAATACGTTACAATCTTGAGTTTGAGAAGGATGTTAGAATATTTTGTAATATTGTAAAAATAGTTCTTCATTCTTTCCTGATACAAAGTGTATAAGAATATTTTGTCTGTGATATATAAGAATCTATAAATACAATGGTGTATTCCCTTGTTGACCTCCTCAATACAATAATATTCCATTCTTGTAGTCTATTTATACTATGGGGTGTTTCTGATGAGAACACTCTTTATCCTAAAAACAAGTAACATAGTGTAAACATTGGATTGACGAAATAAATTGTTAAGATCTTTTTAATTATTTACTTTTTAAAATTTTTTATTTTTTATTTGACAGAAATTAAATGACGGAACGCTTGTTTATTCTCCCTTGTCCTCTCATATCTTCCTCCCATCCTTTCCGTTCTCTTCTTGTCCCCTCCTCTTAACCAAACTTAGCATAAATACCGGGAAGAGAAACTTTCAGTCAACACATGCAATGCACCTAATAGAACATGAAATTTATGAAAGCTTTACCTGTAAACATCTACTTTGTAAAGCCCTTGATGCATATGGAAGTGACCGCAGAAGAACCAAAAGAAGTTCCAAATGTTCAAAGCAATGACCAGAATCATAGAGGTTCAGCCCATCATCAGTAGAGGAAGCGTCTATCTGAAACAAGAAGAAATTAAAAAGTTTATAT
>JAYMSY010000989.1:0-10038 GCA_036897685.1 Monsonia emarginata
CACAGCGGCCAACCGAAGTGGGTGGTGTGAGGCGGTTTTCTAGACATCCTAATTCTCACTGTGAACTGTTTTTTTGGTATTGAATAATAAGCAGCGTGGATGATTTCCATCGTAGACTGAATTGCAAGCTGATATGTACTACTATTATAATAATAATAATAATAATAATTTGTGTTTGCTTGTTTATTGAATATGAAAGTATAGAGAAAAAGGAGAGAGCATAGCATGCGTTTATTTTGAGCATCCACCACCGGCTTTTCTGATGCAGAAACAGAACCTCTATTTTGTTCTCTTCTGTTCCTGATATGTAGGCCAGAGCCAGTGGGTGCTGAGACCCTTTTTTTGTTTGTAAGTTTATTTTAATTATAGTTCCATTCCATTCCCATCTGTATGTTGTTTCAATTCATGGCAAACAAAACTGTTTTTAAGTCTAAAACAACATGCATTAGATGAACAAAACCAGTAATGGGATTGTTAAAAAAAATTGTAATGGAAGTTATTGCTCCTTGCTGCTGAAGTAGAATAGAAAAGGAGAGTTAAAATTGTAACAAAAAAAAATGTTAAATTCTCGTTAGAGCTTCTAATTATTAAACTTTTAGCTAACATTTGTTTAAATGTGTGACAATGACAAAGGTAATGAGAATGAGAATAAGACTTTTTGTGTGTAAATGAGGTTCCTTTATGTGTAGACAAGAATGATAACAAAATTTTTATGATCCCTATGTGGGAATCTCATTCTTTTATTGGTAGTAATCTCATTCAATCAATTTTGAGGCACTAAGTTTTTTGCCTAGAAAGGAAGTGTGGGAATGGAAATGAAAATCAAAATGTGTCAAACTTATAACAAATTTGGTCATTTCCATTGTCACACTCTTAAACAAACGCGACCTTAGTACATGTAATATATTTTGTTCCACTTTAGTATGTCAATTTGTGCTCACTTTGTTCACAATCATATGAAAACTAAAATGAAACAAAATAACATATTTCAGAGTGTAAACTGAAACAAAACAATTTGGGAGACTAAATTAGAACATAATGAGTTTTGATTAGAACAAATAGACATAGCATGTGTATTAAATTCAAACATAATATATTTTATGGACTACATTAGAACTAATTGCATAGTTTAAGATTAGATTGAAATATTATCCCACTTTTTATTATTTTTGTTGATCCGAAATAATAAGCAAATTTTAGTATTTTCTTACCTATATTGTTTTTTTTTCTTGGATAAAGACAATATTGTTAATGTGCTTCCATCTTTTATTTATTTTCCTTAATTTGAAAATCAATAAATTGTGCGTTTCAGCTTTGTCCTATTGGTCAAGGTACTCTGCTCGCAACCTCTTGGTCGTGGTTCAAGTCTTAGTGGAGACACATTTACGTGGGGTGGACTTAAGAGATTTTCATGTGATATATAACCTCGTTGGGCTCCCACTTGAATATACTAATATGGGGCTCACACTTGAATATAGTAATATGGAGATTTCGTTCATGTTTACGGGAGCTCACACTTGAATATATTGGGGAGACATGGAATTGTGAAATACCCACAATGTTACTATTGAAATTAACTTTTAACTAACCAATAATTACTTATTTGAATGACAGTCAAATACAATCAGAAAATAATAATTTACTACAAATAGATTAAGAGTCAAATATATTTTACTAATTTACTCACCTCCATTTTACTCATAGATTAATCAAATATTTTATATACGAACACAATATTTCAAAAATCTACAATTATTTTAGGTTCAACTATTTTGTAAGCGCATACATGTATTTTCAATTTCTAATTTTAAAATTCAAAATTTCGCAATTTCGAATTTTAAATATACCGACAAAATTAAACAAACGAATCTTTACCACACGAATGAATAAACGAAATGAAAAAAGCAATTTCTATTGAATTTAAATTCTCAAAAATAAAAAGAGCAAAAAGAAAAAAGTGGAGGAAGAGAGACAAAAAGAAGACAGAGGTAGGATTGGGAAGGTAAAGTTGCCTGCAGTGCAGTGCAGTGCAGTGCAGTGCAGTGCAGTACAGTACAGACAACTAGTCATATAGACGATAGAATAGAACCAAACCCAGAAGATTAGAACCTGAAGAGAGAGACAAAAAGAAACCGCGTGGAGAGAGAGAAACACCTGCCACGTCACCTTCCTCTCCCCAGAAATCAGAACCAGAACAATCAAATCCCAATCCCATTCCCATTCCTTCTTTTGTCAATAAAAATCTCCATTTCTCAATATATTTTTTCTCCTTCTTCAACGACAGTTGACCTAATACCTCCATACAATAGATACGTTCCACCCACAAAGTGAGAGAATTTTCTACACACAGATTTTGTACAGTCGTCGTCTTAGGTAATGGGCAATTCATTCGGCTGCTCGGCGTCCGGCGAGCGGCTCGTCTCCGCCGCCAGGGACGGCGATTTGGTGGAGGCCAAGATGCTGTTGGATTGTAACCCTTGTCTCGCCAAGTACTCCACCTTTGGCGGCCTCAATTCGCCTCTCCATTTCGCTGCCGCCAAAGGCCACAACGAGGTTTCTTTCTTCTTCGCTAAAGTTTCATTTTTTATTTCTTTTTCCTCTATTCCATTTTCGTTTTGATTTCGTTTCTTCTTTCTCTTGGTGGGCTTTCATTAGATTGTTGCGCTGTTGCTTGAGAGTGGAGCCGATGTGAACTCGAGGAATTATTGTGGGCAGGTACGAGATTTCGCGGTTTGCTCAAATGGGTTCTGTTTGGAATTGCTGATTATCAGCTTAATTTTTTTGATCTGGTTTTACAGCTTCTGATGAGACTAGAAGGAATTGATTTTTTCATTTTAAACCTAAATTGATTGAGTTTGATGTTTCTGCTGTGACTTGGGTCAATCTGAGAGCTGCAATTAAGAAATGGGAGGAGGGGATTGGTTTTGAAGTAGGAATTCTACAGTCGCAAACGCTAATTTTGAATTCTACAATCACAAACATGCATCAACAATTCTACATTAAGGGAATTAGGCCTCAAAATTGATATAAAGCTAGAATTTCTTTTCTGTTCTGCTGCAAAGTAATGCATCTTTACTGAGTATGATTGTTTTTTGAACTATTGTTGGAAGACGGCATTGATGCAAGCTTGTCGATATGGGCACTGGGAAGTTGCACAGACCCTTCTGCTCTTCAGATGTAATGTGAGTTTCATTCAAACTATCTTTCTTTTCCTTTTATTTCTTTATCTTCTAGCTTAATTCCAAGCTTGATTAATAGCCTGCTTATGCGTGACTTCAAAGTGGGCTTGAAATGCTCTACTTCTCTCTCTCCTCAACAGTCTCCAAAAAGTTATTTAGTTTTAATGTCATTGGTTCTTTGATTTGTAAATTGGTTTAACTGATTGTGTTAGCTACCTTTTACTTTTCAGGTTGCAAGAGCAGATTATCTTGGTGGGAGGACAGCTCTTCATTTTGCAGCTGTAAATGGGCATGTAAGATGCCTGAGACTTGTGGTGGCTGACTTTGTTCCTAGTGCTCCCTATGAAGCTATAAAAGCTCAAACTGAAAGTGAAAGCGTGGAAGGTCCTAATATGAAGAGCAAATATGACCAGAAGTACGTGGTGTTTCTATTCATTATGCATAATTGCAGCCTTATCAAAATTAATATGTGATATATGTTGATTGCCAAGATTAGAATGTGAATGAATTGATCAAAGTAAACATGTATTAACTATAGAGGTTATTGTATACCCTTTTTAATAGTTGTCAACGCTGACCATGAGATGCGCTCTTTAATAGTTACAATAAGCCACTGTGTTTGTGTGTGTATGTGTATCATGGTACAAACATGTTGAAATGGCCTTTATAATTTTTCTACAGGATTTCAGTATTGTACATTTGAAAAGCACCGTGCTATATTTTATCATTCAATTTGTTTTACAAATATTGATGCAGTGCATTGACGAAGTTTGTAAATAAGGCGGCTGATGGTGGTGTCACTGCTCTTCATATGGCGGCATTGAATGGATATTTTGATTGTGTACAGCTTCTACTTGATATTCATGCAAATGTGTCAGCAGTGACATTTCATTATGGGACATCAATGGATTTGATAGGTTTGTGTTTCAGTTGGTTCCTTAATCTATGGTTCATGTTTCAAGTAGGGTGTTTAGATTATGACATGACTATGTTCTTACAGGTGCTGGAAGCACTCCTTTGCATTATGCTGCTTGTGGGGGAAACTTGAAATGTTGTCAGGCAAGGATTATACTTTGCTGTAGTCATTTTCAATTCCGCCATTCGGGTATGTTGAATTGTAATGTTGTTATCTTATGCAGATCCTTCTTGCTAGAGGGGCAAGTCGTATGACATTGAACTGCAACGGGTAAGTTGCTTGTGACTCTAGTTTGGTTCTTCCCTTTTTGGCTCTTAGTAAACCTAGTACTCCCTCCGCCCCCAAAATAAATGTCCTACTTTCTTAGAAGAGATGTCCCAAGTGTCCCATTCTATTGCACTACTGTGCTGACTAATTGGATATTTGTTTATTCTTCAGTTGGCTGCCTCTTGACGTTGCCAGGATGTGGGGACGCCATTGGCTTGAACCATTGCTGGCACCAAATTCTGATCCAGCCATACCCAGATTTCCTCTATCTAGCTACCTGTCCTTGCCACTTATGAGTGTTCTGAACATAGCCAGGTAATTGCGCAGCTTCACAAAGTAGAAGCATCTTCTCTCTTTCCTCATAATGAAATCTTGTGTTTCAGTACTCATATGAATGTATGTGAGAGTGATTGGATTTCTGTTTCGTCATTCGTGTAATATTTCTGTCAACTGATAAAGATGGTAGCTCAGTTTTTGGACTGGATTTAAAATTGGAAGCTTTTGGTAACAAGTATTCGGGGTGGATACTTTATATTTTTATATTTGCATCAAGATTTTCAGGAAAGATGATCAAGCAATTTAAGAATCTCTTGCCCTTTATATAGAGTAACCTTCTACCTCTTTTCCTTGGAACAACTTTGTTTGTCTATGGATTTGTAGCTTTCACCTCTAAGTAGCATCCTTATTAACTAGTGCTTTTTTTGCACATTGCGGCTTTATCATCACTTCATCAGATGTCGAAAAGCTCTACGTTTGGCTAGGGATTCGGAAAATTCACCCCTCGTGTATAATTAACCTGTACAACCCAACCTTTCTTGGGTGTGTTCAAAGATAATGAGTTTACGAAGTAATTACTAACATTCTTTGACTCTCAGCCATGCAACCTTTGTTTTTGTTTTCGCTTAGTATTGTGGATATAGAAGGCTGGTCTTTGCACCGAGAGTTTCATTAGTTAAAGATCTTGCATGGTGTCAAACATGGTTAATGAATATCAGCTTTGAAATAATTACTTGTGACAATTCTTTTCAGAGAAATTGGGCTGCAGTCAGTGACTGTCACCTCCGACGACAATGATGTTTGTGCTGTTTGCTTGGAGAAAGCATGCAGTGTCGCTGCTGAAGGTCTGTTTCATACATCTCTCTTAGTACTAATGGCAATTCCTAATTACCTCCTCTACTATGTGGCTCTGACTTCGTTTTTTGGGTAATTGCTCATTGAAGTGCCTGAACTTTGGGTCAATACCCAAATGAGTGCCCAAACTTTGATTTTGTGCAAATAAGTGCACAGACAAAGTTTGGTTATCCAAACGAGTGCCTACCGTTACAAACTCTAATGGAATCCGTTAATGAATGCTGACAAGGACAACTGGTGTGTGTTAATGCTGCTGAGTTGTCGCTGATGTGACATCTATGTCAATGCTGACGTATCACAATTTATAAAAAAAACTATTAATTTTAAAAAATCAGAAATATAAAAAATTTCCAAAATTTAATTAGACATGATATTATGCCTTCCAAATTTGTGAAAATTGCCATCAATAAATTAAGAACATCTACAAATCTTCCAAATCCAAATCCAGAATTCCAGATTCAAACAAAAGCTTCATTAATGTTAAAGAAAAGGGTTCTTCAACTTCAATGCATTTGAATCAAGTAGAGGAAGCACAGGACAAAGTTCCCAAAATCAGAACAAGAGAAAATCAGCTGCAATAAAGTGCTTGAAAAAAATCCTTGGGACACCAACAATTTAGCCACATTTTTCACAAAAAGGTGAAGTGGAGAGACTTATCCTTTGAATCAACTTCTTCTAATTGATTGGAAAATGAAAAATACAGCCTCAAGACCCATTGGAAACACACTTTGTTCTCAATACATCAAAGAGACATACCATTATTGCAAACTTATTAATTGTTCTTTTTAACAAACCAGATTCCGAGTACAGGTGAATTCATAGCTATTGATTTTTCAGCGCTGGTAATTCATAACTATGAATTTTTCAGTGACCGAAAATTGCATTAAAGTAAAAAACGTAAGTATGTGCTCCCTCATCACTAGCTTTGTCTTCATCTCTACATCACTGTCGACCCATCTCCTCTCTCCTAACATTGTTGCTTCCCGTCTCCTTCCGCAGCGTCGGCCCCATCCATGGCGTTGTCTATCTCTCCTACAACCTCATAACCCACACCCACCCAAGCTATTACAGTTATATAACGACCGCGCAAGGGCTGAGTTGTTGTTTGTCCAGCTTTTGAGCGACTAGGCCTCGGAGACCATGGGGAAGAGTGATGTTAGATGTGAGCATAGAAGTGAGGGTTTGGATTTAGGGGGTAAAAATGGTGATTTCGGCGATCATGAGAGGGATTTGGAGATGGTTTTGGAGTAGGGCGTGAAGAGGTTAGAAGCAGTTTGTGCGGGGACTACAATTGGGTGGCGGTAATTCGGTTGGAGACACTATATAGACAGAGGGCGGGGGAGGAGAGAACTTTTTTTTTTTGTTTTTTTAAATATGTTACATTTTTGTTTATTTATTATTTAATATTAACCAAATCCATAATGAGCTGACTTGGATCCTATGTGAACACATCAACGCCAACTCAGCATTGATGCATGTCAATTGTCCTTGTCAGCATTCATTAACGGATAACATTAGAGTTTGTAACAGTAGACACTAGTTTGGGAAAAACTTTGATTTGCACAAAATCGAAGTTTGAGAACTTGTTTGGGTATTGACCCAAAGTTTGGTCACTTAAATGTGCAATTACCCTTATTTTTTCAATACTCAGATTATTAGCTTAAAATATAATTTGAACAAATTGTGATTCTTGATTTTAGTATTCTTTGTGAGGAATTTGAGTCTCTCAGATACACTTGCTAATATGGGTATTTTCATGGTCAAAGAGCTATGCTTCATGATAACTTGCAAACTTGTATGTAGATCCAATTGTCAAAAAACTGTATAGATAAGTTATTGGGCTGGCGTTGAAACTTGAGATTTACCTGTGTTAGTAAGCATTTGCAAGATTAGGAAAGGAAACAATTCATGGAAGTATTTAATTTTAGTTGACCAATGCTCAAGATAAATTGCACTGCCCCCGTGATAAAACTATATAAACAAATCGTTGAGATGGGATTGGAACTTGAAGTACTCACTCCCTCCCAAAATAAGTGTCCCACTTCTATTTTAGTTAGTAAATTAGTCCTGCATTGCCCATACTATGCTCCATATGTGAATTATAATGAAGACATGATGGCATATGGGGGAAAGTCAAGGACAAAGATTGAAATCCTTAGTTTTTCTAAATGAGTGAGTATATTAGCAAGAATTCGAAAGATATAGGATAAAACAATTCATTGAAAATTTAACTTGGTCTGGGCTTTAGATATGTTAATATACTGATCATGGCTGCGGCCTGCGGATATATGTTAGCTGGGGACACATATTCGGCCAATAAAGAACGCTGGTGATGTGATGACAAATAGGAAAACTAAGTGATGTTTCTTCTAATGTATGCATTGCGCTTCATGTTATTAGATCAAATAAGCGCTCCATAAAAAGCAACTAGGAATGCAAAAGATAAATCGTTGTTGTAGGCTAATGTAGTTTGAGAAAGATGATATTAGTAGTTATAGATGACATTTGTCAAAATTCAGAGACCAGTAAAGAAAAGTAAATTGCTTTCACATGCTATCCACACAAATTAGCCAAACCTTTATCCATCTTATTCATTAGATAAATTTGTTTTTGCCATTTCATGCTATTATGCGGAAAGTCTTTTGTTGAACATGATCACTTCACTCCCGTTATACTTCCGCTGAGCTATCATTAATTATTTAGGTTGAAAATTTATTTTCCAGGGTGCGGGCATGAACTCTGTGTAAGATGTGCACTTTATATTTGCTCAACAAATAGCGTCACTTCTGAGACGGCAGGCCCTCCGGGATCCATTCCATGCCCTCTTTGTCGACACAGCATAATCTCTTTTGTCAAATTGCCCGGTTCCACAGCCAAAGGAATGAAGCTACACATGTCTCTAGGCCTCTGCACCCCGTGCATGCTTCATCCCCGCGACTCAAGCCGGGCCTCTCCACCCCGTAGTACACCAGAAGTGCGGAAGAACCGCGTTGCCTCAGTTTCTACCGATATCTTCTGCCCAGTTACATGTAGCCCATTTCATTCAGTTGCTATGCCTTTGTGCACATGCAACGAGGGAAACGGACTGTGCCCATCTTTTGAGCCGGACACAGAAGACGGGTCTCCACATCATCATCGTTCACAGGCCACTGCAGTAAATGAGAATAAAATGGAGGGGCCGAGACTGGGGAGAACAACGTGCTCGAGCATGTTTTGGAGTAGAAGAAGCTGCAGCAGGGAGCACCAATGCAACTCGGAAATAAATGCGTAAAAAGCTTGAGTTTGTGAGAGAGTTTTAAGATTATTGCAGAAAGGCGATGGTGATCATGATCATGGTGTGACTTGCTCGGTCACAAAGTTTTCGAGTTGTTGTTCTGTCCTGCAATTTTGCAGCTGGATTACACGGTTTGGGAGTCACAGCCCCTCACCTAGATTGTATGATGTGAAGAGGGTTTGTAAAATTTGTAAGATGCGATTGCCAAAAGAGATTGATTGTTGTAATTGAATGGAATGTCCTCAGAAACACAGCTGTATTTTCCTTTGGTCTCTTTCATGGTCAATGGTTTGTGGTTTGGGGACTCTGCTATTTATTATTACAGCTATGTAATTGTTTCACAGGAAAGATACAGGACTTAACAGGTTGGTGATGCTTTCTGCTTATTTGTTTTGTGCAATGGTAATGAGAGTGTTTCAATTTAGTTCTCCATGTCCTTTCAATTCGTTCTATTATGTTATTTTGTTTTAATTTATTTTCTTTGTATGTTATTTTATTTTAATTTAGTTCTTATATTGTTTATTTATAGGAAGAAAACTTTATTGAAGGAGACTAAGGCGCCTCCAAATCAGAGGTCGCCTTTGAGATTACAGAATACGACACATCATCCTCCATCCACATTAGCTCACAAGAGGCTACCTTTCCCATCTCCGCAAGAAAATGAGCCATCGAATTTCTTACTCCGAACAAAAGACACCCAAGATGGATAAAAGACTGACTTATTAGTTTTATTTCGTCGACCAAAGCTCTAAAGTAGGTGAGAGTTGAGGTATGATTTCACAATGCATTGAAGAGCTCGAAAGCGTTTATTTCGCAATGCAAACCACGAGCAACCCGCAAGTCTAATCAAACCTCTAAGAACCGTCCCAACTGAGCTCTTATATTGTTGGAAATATAGAAATTAAATCAGAACAAAGTAACATTCTAACAGATTAATTAAACGTGAAATAATTGAAATATTGAATTGGAACAAAATATGGTTTAAAGACCAAACCATATTTGAACAAAATACATATACATGTCAAAGAGATGGACAACATTTAGGTATCAATAATCAAGAATGGCAACGGGGTGGGTTCGAGTCAAAGTTATCCAATTGATTGGGAGTTTAGGTACCTATAGTGGGTTGTGAATACATTGGGTATTTGAGCATGCAATGGTATGAGTAGTTGTGCATCAACTCAAGTGTAAAACCACATGACATGGACATGACATGGGGATTGGGTAATCCATGTGAGGGTGACCTCATCTTATTTTCTCTTCTCCTTTTA